>PVKS010039062.1:0-17545 GCA_004027875.1 Aplodontia rufa | reverse complement strand
TTTTTTTATTCACAAAGTAATCATTTCAATCATTTTGATACTTTGCCTCATGATCCAGCATTTGCTATCATTTTTGTTTTTCTTCCAATCCTTTATATTTATTCTGTTGAAGTATTTTAAATCAGAAATTCCATCTATATGTTAAATAATTCAACATCCATCTTTAAAAACCATGCTTCTACATAAGCAAAATACACACATCGTCCAAAATTTTTTCTTAATAGTTTAAGGAATTGCTAAACAATTGCTAAGAAATTGTTAAACTTGTTCCATATTCAAAATTTCCTAGGTGAAGCAGTTTGCAGCTGGCTTGGTTGAGGATCTAGTCTAAGAGCAGGCATTATATCTGGTCATTATATCCCTTAAGTTAGCATATTGACTGTTCTTCAATATACTAACTTGCTGAAGAGACCAATTAGAAAACAAGATGATTAGACAACTCTTCTTGCATTGGTCTTTGCCAACATTCTCACACTGAGACAGTGCATGTTTAATTGGTCTGAAATGCCAGGGACATAAGGGCATGGCAGCATTCTGGTGTGTCAGTAAAGTATGGAGCCTGACAGCAGCCAAAGTTGGCCTAATCCAAATAACCATTTACTCAATTAGGTCTTCTAAGTTAGTTAAATTTTCAGAGACCCAGAGGGTACACAATTTTGAAAAACAAGCATCAGAACTTGGAATTGTGTATGCAAAAAGGTATATTTTTGAACAATGATATATAAAAATGTATCAAAGATACAGGCTTCTACTGATTCCAAGGGAATTGGAGAAGGGGGGAAAATGCATGCAGGCAGGAAGATTGTAAAATGCAACTGTAGTATATACCAAATGCTAGTTGACAAATGCCTTAACTATCATGTAAGGAGCAGGAATGGCAGAGAGGTGTTAGGAAGAGGAATGGAGATAACTTTTTTAATATTATATTTGAGCTTCTGTATTTCAAAATTTTGTTGTGACTATATCCTCAAAATGCTTTACTCTAAGGTACCATGTGAAAGAACTCTTAGATTAAGCCCAACATCAAACCAAACTATGAAATCTAGTCCAGTCCAGATTCACAGGAGTAAAGTGAATATTGTAATAAATTATCACAATATTTTGTTTCTTAATACATATAAAAGCTACAAAAGTTATGTTTACACTAAATTGTACGTTATTAAGGGTACAATAACATTATGTCTAAAAGCCATGTATATGCTTTAATTTAAAAATGCTTCATTTCCAAAAAAAAAAAAATGCTAATAGTCATCCAAGCTGTTGGAAAATGACACCAATAGGCTTGCTTGATGCAGGTTTGCTACAGACCTTTGGTTGGTTAAAAATGCATTATCTGTGAAGTACAATAAAGTGAAGCACAATGAAACAAGGTATGTATAAAAGGTTATTTTTATCTGTTACCTTAATAGGAAATGGAAAACATGTTTATATTTTAAAATATTGGGTTTTTATTACATGAATAAAAATACAGAATATTCTGAACTAACTGTAGAGTTAGACAAAAGAACTCTAAATACATTATAAATACATGTGTAAGTTGATTAATGCAATGATTTTAAACATATTTTATAATGACCCTTTAAGTCCATAAAATATATTATTATGACTTACACAAATTGTTTTATGTAGATGTTAATTTCTTTAGTGATCAACTAGAAAAATATCATAAACAGCACAAGGATGCAGTAGCTCTAAGACCCACCAGAAATGTAGGATTACTGCTCATTGACACTAAGATGCTGAAAGAAAAACTAATTCCATCACCTTTGCGATGCTTGGAGGTAACTGGTTTCTATAATCATTTCTTGGTTTTTCTACCACAAAAGTAAAACTATATTGATTTTCTTGTAAAAATTGAAATAAACAGAAGATTACTGGTCATACTTAATTTCTAGGAAAAGTCTCTTGTTCTTTCCTTTCATAATCATAGTCAACATGTAGATGTGATAGGGAAGGGGATTGTAGGTGTCAGACTAGCCTCTAACATCCCTATTTTTTCTTTCTTCTGTGGGTGTTTCAAATTTTCCTGAGAAGAAATACCACTGTTATAGTTCAATGCTCTGCTGGTTGATTCTAGGACACTGACATTCAGTTTCAGGGATCATCTCCTGGTCTGGAATAACATACAAGCACGACAAAAAAAAAAAAAAAAGATTATATTGGAGCCAGTGTGTGTTTGTATGTTCTCAAAAATCTCCAGACAGGCAATGGTATAGAAGAGAGACTGGAGGAAGAAATGGGCAATACAGCCATCCTCTTGTTTTATATACACATTTGTAAATATGCAACTGCATCATATACCAGATGAATATTCAAATGCCTTCATCATGATGTAAGGAGCAAGAATGCCAAAGAGGTTTTGGGAAGAGAAATGGGGATATCTTTTGACATATGTGAGTTCTTGTGTTCCAAAATTTTGTTGTGAATATTCTCAAAATGACTGGAAGATAGTCAAGATACATTGTATATGGCTGCTTTCTCACTACAAGGGCAGAACTGAATAGTTGCAACAGAGATTGTCTATATTGTAAGTCTGAGATATTTATGTTAAATCTTTGCTGACACCTGGTATAAATGACAAAAGACAGAGCATTGAATCATTGAATAAAAGACTGTGGACCTGAGTGCCAGTATATTCTTTCATTAATTAGTTGTATGATACTGAACTTTCTGCTAGATATTGCTTTTTTGTCTGTTGAAAAAGAAGAATGACTATACATATAATTTGAGCAAATTCAATTTCAGTAAAAATTTTTGACCAGTAGTATATACCAAACCAAAGAAAACAAAACTCAAACTGGCTTCAGCAATCAAAAGAATGTATGGATTTATGCAACTAACAATTATAGAGATTGGATAGACAGTCAGGAGATTTCATCTAATGGCCCAACAATATTACCAAGGGCTAAATTTCTTTCATTTTCCTTTCTGAGCTCTCAATGTATCATCCTCATCCTAAGGAAGGTGCAATGGTCTTCATGTTTGTGTAATGGTCATTGAAAGTTCCTCAGGTGAATTATTTCCTTGTTTGTGTACAAAAAGAAAGTAGAATTGGGGTCCTACGTACACATTTCTCTCAGAAGTCCTAGGCCGCTTTCTGATTGGATCAGCTAAGGGCAGAGCTCCATCCTAATTCAATCACTTTGATTAAAGGAAACCATACTCATGGTTTGCCTAGTGATCAGTCACTCTCTTTGTTCCTGAAGGACAGATCAGTTTCTCCCAAACAACATGGCTACCACCCAACATGAAAGGAATAGATACTGGGGAGGGCAGCATAGTGCACACTAAATAAGGCAAAGAAGCAGAACTTGCATGATTTGAGAGCATTTATGGAAACTATTTAATAAGCTATGAAATCTCTTTTGTCTAGAAATGATCTATAAAATCTGGCTTTCTTTTTGGTTCATTTGATTAGCAGTGATTTAATGAGAAAAAATTCACTTCATATGCACCACTGTTCAAAAACTTGTCAATTGGGGCTGGAGCGGTGGCTCAGCAGTTTCGGCACTTGCCTGGCAAGCACGAGGACCCGGGTTCAAACCCCAGCACCATGTACACAACTGAGTGTTGGAGCAACTAAGGCCATGTGAAAAACTAAATAAAGTTGTTTCTCTCTTTCTCTGTCTCTCTCACTGTCCCTCTCTCTTAAAAAAAAAAATTAAAAAAAAAACTTGCCAATTTATGTCTTATATTAAATATATACTAAAATACAAATATTCAAGTATTTATGATTCACATTCTCTTTCTCTTTCCTAGGTCCTCAATTATATGCTTCCTCGTTTAAGCAAGAAAAAAGTAGATGCTATTATCTCAGAGGCCCAAGATGCTGAGTATAAACTTGAGTTCGTTCCAACCACTACAATAGAGTATGTTAATAGCTTAGTATTTCTTGATGAAATTCAGGAACGGGTAAGTTAATTATCTCCTATAACTCAGTATCCCAGATTTTATGGTAGGAAAGGAATATATATATATATATATATATATATATATATATATTATATATAAAATCAATAAAATAAGAAAAAGTGAGGGACTCCATGTCAGAATACCTGTCAAAATATCAGAAACACTTTTTTTTTCTTTTAGGATTTTTTTTTATTAATTTTTTTTATTTTTGAGCAACCTTACAAGATTTTAACAAAATAATATAAAATGTGTATAAAATGTGTATATATTCTGGATATTGCATTTATCCCCAGGAGTGCCCCCCCAATTACCCTCCCTTATCCCTCCCTTCCCCTTCCCATTATAACTCTAAAAAAAGTATTAGATTGTAAAGCATTACATCTTATCTGGATTTACTAGACCAACTTTCTCATTGTCCAGGGTCTAGTCCCCACCTCCACAGATGAGTGGAGACAATCGACCCTTAGATCTCTGGGTTAAGCTGATTTTACTCATCAGAAATACTTTTAACAAAGTAAATGAGTGCCCTACATTACAGCCAGCATTAATGCCAGCTTATATTTACCAAACTCTTACTCCTTGTCAGTCATTATATTAATTTTTTGCAAGTTACATTTTTAATCCTCATAAAAACTTGAGAAATATGACAATTTTTTATTTCATTCAGAAATTTATTTGTTGAATAATCAAACAAGCTTCTAATTAAGTAATATATATATATATATATATAAAATCTGAAAATTAAATTGACCCCTAAGAGCCCCCTCCCAATTACCCACCCTTATCTCTCCTCCCACTTCCTTCCCAATACATCTCCACAAATTCCTTATGTTGTATAACATTACACCTTATCTGGATTTAAAACATGATAATAGACCTCCTTTCTCAATGGCCAGGGTCTAGCTCCAGCCTCCACAGATGAGTGAAGACATTCAACCCTTCGTTCTCTGGGTTATGCTTATTTCACTCAGCATAATTTCTTCCATGGCCATCCATTTACCTTCAAAGGCTGCAATATCATTGTTTCTAATTGCTGAGTAAAACTCCATGGTATATATGTACCACAGTTTTTGGATCCATTCATCCGGTGAGGGACATATGGGTTGTTTCCATAATTTAGCTATTGTAAATTCAGCTGCTATGAACATAGATACTGCTGTGTCACTATAATTTGCTGATTCTAAAGCCCCTGGAAAGATACCCAGGAGTGGAATAGCAGGGTCGTATGGTGGGCTCATCCCTAGTTTTTTGAGGATTCTCCACACTGCTTTCCAGAGGGTGTACCAGTCTGCAGCTCCACCAACAGTGTGCTGGTGTGTCTATCTCTCCACAACCCCTCTATTATTGTTTATTTTCTTCATTTTTGCCAATGTGACTGGCATGAGGTGATATCTTAATGTAGTTTTCATTTGCATTTCTCTGAATACTAGTGATTTAGAGCAGTTTCTCATGTGTTCATTGCATGATCAATGTTCTCTGTTGAGAAGTTTCCATTTAGCTTTTTGGCCCATTTATTGATTGGGTTGTTTTTGTTTTTGTAGTTGAGGTTTTTGAGGATTTTGTAGATTCTGGATATGAGTGCCCTGTCAGAGGAATCACAGCCCATGATCCTCTCCAATTCTGTAGGAAACCTCTTGACTCTTTTGATTATTTCCTTGGTGGTGCAAAAGCTTTTTAGCTTTATGGCGTCCCATTCCCTGATTTTTTACTTTACTTCCTTCACTTTAGGAGACATATTGCAAAAGTCTTTGCCTACTCTCAAATGCTGAAGTGTTGGACCTAATTTGTCTTCCGTCACTTGCAAGGTAGCTGTTTTAATTCCTAGCTCCTTGATCCACTTCGATTTGATTCTCGTGCAAGGAGAAAGATTTGGTTCTAATTTCAACTTTCTACGAGTGGCTGTCCAGTTTGTCCAGCACCATTTGTTGAAAAAGTTATCTGTCTCTCCTCCATGTAAATTTTTGTTCCCCTTTGTCAAAAATCAGATGCTTAAATATTTGTGGGTTTGTTTTAGGGTCTTCTATTCCATTGGTCTTCTTTCCTATCTTGATACCAGTACCATGCTGTCTTTGTTACTACAGATCTGTAGTATAGTTTTAGATCTGGTATGACAAAGCCACCTGTTTTGTCTTTCTTGCTTAGCAACGTTTTGGCAATTCTAGGTTTCTTCCAAATGAATTTGAGAATTTCTTTTTCTATGTCTATAAAGAATGTCATAAGTATCTCAATATGGATTGCATTAAATCTATGTAGAGGTTTTGGTAGAATGGCCATTTTGATTATATTAATTCTGCCTAACCAAGAGCATGGAACATCTTTCCATCTTCATAGGTCATCTTGGATTTCATTCTTCAATGACTGATAATTTTCGTTGTAGAGATTTTGTCTTCCCTTGTAAGGTTAATTCCCAAGTATTTTATTCTTTTCGAAGATATTGTGAATGGGACTGATTTTCTCATTTCTTCATTAGTCCTATTATTATTAGTGTATAGGAAAGCTACTAATTTATGGGTGTTGATCTTGTAGCCTGCCACTTTGCTAAATCTGTTTATAAATTCAAGCAGTTTATAAGGTCCAGATACAGGATCATGTTGTCAGCTAAAAGGGAGAGTTTGACTTCCTCTTTTCCTATTTTTATCCCTTTGATTTCTTTCTCTTGCCTTATTGCTCCAGCCAGGGTCTCAAGAATAATATTGAATAAAAGTGTTGAGAGCAGACAGCCTTGTCTTGTTCCTGATTTTAGTGGAAATGCTTCCAGCTTTTCTCCATTTAGTATTATACTAGCTGAGGGTCCTGGATTTTATCAAAGGCCTTTTCTGCTTCCATTGAGATGATCATATAGTTTTTGTCCTTGATTCTGTTTAAGTGGTGAATTACATTGTTTTGCTTATGTTGAACCAGCCCTCCATACCTGGGATGAAGCCTACTTGATCTTGATCATGATGGATTATCTTCTTGATAAGTTTTTGAATACAGTTTGCTAGGACTTTATTAAGGATTTTTGTGTCCAGGTTCATCAGGGATATTGGTCTGTAGTTTTCTTTTTTTGATGTATCCTTGTTTTGGTATCAGAGTTATGGTTGCTTCATAAAAAGTGTTTGGGAGAGTTACCTCCTTTTCAATTGCTTGAAATAACTTAATAAGGAGAGTTGTTAGTTCCTTCTCAAAAGTGTGGTAAAAATCATCAGGGAAGCCATCAGGTCCTGAACTTTTCTTCTTTGGTAGACTTTTAATTGCAATATGGATTTCAGTGCCTCTGATTGGGTTGTTTAGGAATTCAATATCATCCTGTGTCAATTTAGGGATGTTGTATGTGTCAAGAAATTTATCCATTTCTTCCAAATTATCTATTTTGGAGGAGTATAGGTTTTTAAAATATGATCTTATAATTTTTTGGATTTCCATTGGGTCAGTGGTGATCGCTCCCTTTTCATTAGAAATTTTATTGATTTGCTTCATTTCTCTCCTTCTTTTCGTTAGATTCTCTAGGGATCTATCTATCTTGTTTATTTTTTCAAAGTACCAGCTCTTTGTTTCATCAGTTCTTTTTATGTTTTTTTGTACTCAATTTCATTGATTTCAGCTCTGATCCTGATTATTTCCTATCTTCTGCTGGTTTGGGGTTGGATTGTTCTTCCTTTTGAAGGGCTTTGAGGTGGAGCATAAGCTTATTTATTTGGGATCTCTCTTCATTTTTAATGTGGACACTCAGTGCTATAAATTTATTTTGCAGATGAGGAATCAGGGACTAAAATATGTTGCAAAGCTGGAATTTTTTAATTAAGAGAATTAGTTATTATACAATCAGAAATGCATGCAAAGAAACTATATGATATGTGTATGTTCTTCAATCAGATTTACCCTCTAGATCCCTCCCTATTGTCCCTCATTCCCCCCCCACCAGCTCCCTCCCCCGACCTTCCCTATACATATCTATGATTGCCCTAGATTATGTGTTGCTGTGCCTTTGCTGGGTCCAGTACATGAGTCTGACTGTGTTGTAGCAACAACTGTATTTATCATCCAGCCAATGTTATCCAATTTGATTGCAGTATAAAAAACATAATTCTAGGGGCTGGAGCAGTGGCTCAGTGGTTATGGCACTTGCCTGGCATGAGTGAGGACGCATGTTTGAACCCCAGCACCTTGAACACAACAAAGTGTCTGAGCAACAAAAACCACATTAAAAACTAAATAAAATTGATTCTCTCTCACTATCCCTCTCTCTCTTAAAAAAACAAAAATACTCCTAGTTGGGCATGGTAGCACACACCTGTAATCTCAGGGGCTCTGGAGGCTAAGGCAGGATTGCAAGTTCAAAGCTAGCCTCAGAAACTTAGTGAAGCCCTGCCCAACTTAGTGAGACTTTGTCTCAAAATAAAAAATAAATAAGGCTGGGGATGTGGATCAGTGGTTAAGTGCCCCTGGGTTCAATCCCTCTTACCAAAAATATTAAAAAATAAAAAAATGGAAAAGAAAAAAGGAAGCACTTCTGTACTGTCCATTCACAGCTTGATGCTTATATTGCACAGAGTCTATCTTTTATTAGAAAAACTTTAACAGGTAGAAATGAACTCCACTATATTTAATGAGTGACCAATGTTTTCATTTAGATTGAAAGCCTGGAAGATGAAGGGAATGTAGTGATTCAAATGTACAAGCTTATTGAACAGTACCAGGTGCCCACACCTCCTGAAGACTTTGCTGTTTTTGCAACTATGAAGCCATCCATTGTTGCTGTTCGGAATGCCATTGATAAATCAGTGGGTGATAGAGAAGCAAGCATTAAGCAATTTTCTGTGCATTTGGGCAGAGATCTTGAAGATCTAAATAATGAAGTGAATGAAATGAAACTGCAAGCACAGGTAAGATAAAGCAGGATTTTTTTTAATATGAGAAGTTTAATTATTACAGTTTTTAAAAAATAAAATAGAACTGATAAAATTGTTTATATTTATAGTATACTGTATGATATTTTGATATATGTATACATCATGAAATGTATTAAATTAATTAACCTACCCATCACCTTACATATTTATTTTTGGTAGTGAGAACTTTTAAGACCTATGATTCAAATTGTTTAGGGAATATATTTCATTTTATTCTTGATTTAACTTTTGGTTTTTATGGCTTTATTCTAACCAGTCAAAAACATCTTTGAGTTGCTGTTTAAAGTGTTTCTGAATCTCTGTTTTTACATACTGAATAGATTCCAGACCATCACAAGCTAAGCCTATATGTGACATTGAATGCTAGTCTACCTAGCCTTATTATTTTGAAATAACTTTATTACTTGTTGGAACATTCATAGCTGTTTTAACAATTTTAAAATTTACTTAGCATATTTATATAATTCCCCTTTAGAAAAAGGCAGAGTACAAATTAAATAACAATGAAGACTATTTGGTTCAATTGCACAAATGTTACTTTAGAAAAAATTCAGAATTTAGAATGGACATCTGGGTGACTCTTAACTAAAGTGTATATGAGAATATAATTTTGTAATGGCTAATTATTTTATTATTAGCATTGGCCAAATTTTATCACAAAATTATAAAGCCATGTAAGTTATAATAAAAGTTTAACAAATAGAAAAGCTAAATGTCCATTCAACAAAAGATTAATAAAATACAAAAAAGATGATTGATAAAATACATGAAGGTAATCCACTAAAATACAAAACAGATATTAAAGATTATAATATCCATTTACATGCATTGACATGGAAACAGTAAAAGCAGCATTGTGTTCTTACTATTTGTCAAGCAGTGTTCTGAGGAATTGATACTATTTTGCTCTTGTAACGAAGAATAATTGTATTTTTCATACATGAAATTGTATATCATTGTAATAATGGTACAGCTCAACAAATTATCAGAAAGTAAACACATCCATTTATCTACTTCTCAGAATGTCAAACATTATAGCATTACTGTTATCTGTGAAGTTCCCTCCTAATCATTAATCCTTTTTTCCACTCCAGATGCAGCTATTACCCTGAATTCTAATATCATAAATTAGTTTTGCCTATTTCTGAGCTTCAATTAACTAGAATCATACAGTATGCCCTTTATTTTATTTTGGTATATTCATGAGATTTGTTCATATTGCTGTGTGTATGTAGTTTATTCTCATATTTTGCTGTGTATTATTTCATCATATTTCACATTTTAATTATCTGTTCCATGGTTGATAGACACTGGAATCATTTAAAGTTTTGACAAACATGAATAATATTCTATAAGCATTCTCATATGTTTTTACATGTTTTAAGTAATTTAATTCTCAGAAAACCTATAAGGTTTTACTAGTCACATTTTGCAAAGAAGGAAATGCAGATACAGGGAAGTTAAGTAATTTGCCCAGGATCGCACAAATAATAAATGGTGGAAACAGGATTTAAGCTTAGGCAGTCTGCTTTCAGTGGTTAATATTCTACTGTTAAAACAGGAATAGTTATGCTTGGTGCTTGCAGATAAGTCATTAGAAAAAGCAAACTTCTAGAACATGCTTTGTGTGTAATCTAGCATTTTAAATACAATGATGTACATACACAAAAATGATAGCCTGAGTCTCCCTGGCATGCTTCATCTATAGAGGGTTTAAAATTAATTCACTGTCACTTTTTTTTTTAAGAGAGGACAGTGAGAGAGAGAGAGAGAGAGAGAGAATCAATTTTTATTGAGTTTTTTTTCACATGGCTTTCATTGCTCTGACACTTAGATGTATACGTGGGTGCTTGGGTTTGAACTCATGTACTTGTACATGCCAGGCAAGTGCCATAACTGCTAAGCCACCACTCTAGCCCCTTCACTGTTACTCTTGGACAAAGAAATGTACTCCATTATTTCCATAAATAATACCGCCTTTCTGTCAAGACTCTCAATCCTGCTGATGGAGGAAAACTGGGGAGAAACCTAGATGTGAAAGTTGATAATAATTTATTTCATTATGAAATGCTTATATCATTCCAATATGCTCCCTTTTTATAGATTTTAATTCATTTCAAAATCTAAACTTCTTATGGGACATTTACTATCTTCTACCTCCTCTTTAATTTCCTTATGTTATGTGGAGGGGTTGGGTGTCTGGTCCCTTTGCTATCTTTTGAATCAGCACAGTTTGATTGCACTGACTGTGCCTGGTTGTCCCAGGCAACTGTTAACTAAGAGTCCTTCCTGTTACTTTAAGCACCATGCTAGCTTCTACTGCTAAAATCCTTTATTTCTTCCTTTTTCTTAGAAATTCAAATAATCTATGGCTTTCTCATCCCGGCCTTAGACCTCTCCTGGTTCACCAGTTCTCTGATGAATTCCCATTACCACAATCAAGACAGATAAGAACCTCAGGGTCCCCAGCATATCACAATATAGTATCAACCTTCCAGGACACTTCCTTTTACTTTTTCTAATCTAAAGCATGTTGCCCTTTTGAATGCAGGGTCATGCTGAACATGAGATGAAATAACTAGCCTCCCTACACTGGGGCTGTAATAGTTTCCAAACTTTTCTAATTATCTTAGATTCTCCCATACTTATTTGGATGTTTATACTTTGTTCTTGAACTATTTCATTCTCTCTCACTGGATTTTCAACCCCAGATTGTCAGCTAGAAAACATGTCTTAAGCCAAGCATAATGGTGCACACCTATAATTCCGGAGGCTAAGGCAGGAGGTTCACAAGCCTCAGCAATTTAGAAAGGCCTTAAGCCATTTAGGGAGAACCTGTCTCAAAATAAAAAAATAAGGACTGGAGCAGTAAGAAGTGCTTGCCTTGCAAGTGTGAGGACCTAGGTTTGAAACCCAGCACCACATACACAACTAAGCATCCAAGAAACAAAGACCACATGAAAAAAATGAATAAAATTGACTTTCTCATAAATAAAAAAATTAAAAAGTTAAAAATACAAAGGGCTGGGGATATGGCTTCATGGTTAAGTGGCCCTAGGTTCAATCCCTGGTACTAAAAGAAAAAAGAAAACATGTCTTAATATTTATTTATTATTTATGTTTTTTTTTGTTGTCTTCCACGGTTTCTTGCTCATAATTTCCATAAGCCCTTGTTATTTCCTAAAAAACTAGAACAACAATGTTAAAGTATTTGACCTTTTGTCCTTGATTTATGAATGTGCTTTGATATAACTTCAGGGGGATAAAGAGGAAAGACATTCTTTTGTTATAATACTGAGGCACTTTAGACATCAGAAGGATCAGAAATCAAATTACTCAGACTGGAGCAGTAGCTCAGTGGTTACTGTGTTTGCCTGGTTTGCACAAGTCCAGGGGTTTGAGCCCCCAGCACCATGAACACAGCAAAGTGTTGCCGCAACGAAAACTAAATAAAATTGATTTTCTCTCTCACTGTCCCTCTCTCTTTTTAAAAAAAGAAAGAAAGATAGAAAGAAAGAAAGCAAAATAGTTTTCCCAGCCTTCTCCTGCCATCCTTTCACCTGCTTCCTTTTCTTTCAAGGCAGGCCATAGAATCTATTCTCTCTCTTCCCTAAGGCAGTTTGTAAAAACTGTAAGTGTACTCTATTATCTTCCCCCACATTTTTATCTTGGAGCTAGCCATAAAGAAATTCCCTGATCATAGATCATAGAGTTCCATTTCAGGAGTTCTGCCTCATAGCTGATGGGAAGAAATGATGCACAGAGATGTCAAGAAAAAATTGGACACCCAGGCCTTGCTAGGTTTCCCTCTATAATCTGTTAGCATTAGTTTTTTTTTTCCAATCACATTTCAATACAGTTGTTCATGCGTCAGTCATGCTTATGCAGTGATATCTCCATAAAATCCTGAAAGGACAGGTTCTCAGAGCTTCCAGATAGCTAAACATGTGAAAGTTCCTATAGGAACCCAGGGAGGGCAGGAATCTCCTTGCACCTTCACCCATACCTCACCCTATGCATTTCTTTATCTGTATGTATTTCAAGAACCTTAATAATGAACTACTAAACACAAACAAGTATTTCCTTAAGTTTTGTCATCCGGTTTTGGAAATTAATCAAACCTAAGGAGGGTATCAAGGGAATACCAATTTATAGCTGGGCCGTCAAAAGTACATGTTGAAAAACCTAGGGATTGCAATTAGCATGGATAGGGATTAATCTAGGAGACTTAGCACTCAACTGGTGAGTTGTGATGCTGACTCCATAACTGAATTGGATTGGAGAACACCCAGCAGGCGTACAATGTAGAATTGATTGGTTGCTTGGGTATGTAGGTAAAACCACACACACACAAACGCATGCACACACCCATGCATGCACACACACACCTGGTGTCAGAAAAATGTTGTGAGAGTGTAATAGAAATAACTGAATTTGGGACTGGAGCTCTTGCCTGGCATGCATGAGTACGCAAGTTCAGACCCCAGCACCACATACACAGCAGAGTCTTGGAGCAACAAAAGCCACATGAAAAACTAAATAAAAATTATTTCTCTCTCTCTCTCTCTCTCTCTCTCTCTCTCTTTACTGTCCCTCTCTTTAAAAAAAAAGAAGTAACTGAATTTGTATTTCCATACTGTCCTTAGACTTCTTATCAAAATTCAGAGGGCTTTCCATTCCTTTATTGTAAAATGGAAATTTTTCTTATTTCCTCTTCCTTCTCTTTCCTGTTCCATTCATCTCTCCTTTTCTGAGATTATATTGGGTGAACAAGTGCAAGAAATGAAAGCAGCTGATAGGGAACATGTTAAGGATTATTTTAAAGCAATGCTATTCCCATGTCATTTTGTTATACAATTCCCTATTTTTTAGAATATATGCACACTTCTTTTAAATTCAGGAAAGGCAATTTTTTAACATGGTTTCTAAAAATCAGAGAGAAAAAAGAATTTAAAAATATGTTTTGAAAATGTTTATTAATTCATTTAATTTAATTGCTATGCATCAAAAAGTAGTCAAGACTAACCAAAATCCATCTTTACTTCACAGGATCCACAGATTTTAGATATTAATACTGATCAAGAAAAAATAAGGACTATTTTGAATGATCTACAATATGTCCTGGATGATCTTCAGAAACGTGCCTTTCAATATAAATCCTACCAGAAGAATTTTAAGGTAATTACAGCTCTATACTTCTGTTTCTAAAATATGTGCATAGAAATGGCATTTGCAACAATGTGATTGTAAACATTTGATATTTGGTGAACTATGTGCTAGTTGTTGTGCTACAGATAGTCTCAACTAATGTGATGTGTTCCTGCCTTTTAAATATTTAAAGATTAATATATACCTGTGATACAAAATGTGTTTATTATTTCTTTATTATAAATACCTTTATTATTTATTTTAATTAAAATGTGAATTATGGAAAATTCTCAGATAACTAACTCTAGTTTCTATCCAAATGTCTGTGAATTTTTAAATGTGGTTTATTAAAGACCTTCTATCCTTTTTCTTAAGATTTAAAATTCTTTTACTTTCATATGTACGCTATGATTCCATGAATATTAATTTGATTTGACTTGCTTTGATGTTCTTAATTAATGAAAGAAGAGATCATCACCTAAGCCAGGGGTTAGAATAGTCTGAAAGGGTGGGTTTGAAAAGCTAACAAAATGTGTCTTTAAAAAAGTGAGGACAGGGGCTGGAGTAGTGCAGCACTTGCCCAGCATGCAAGAAGATTCAGGTTCAAACCCCAGCACCACATACACATCTAAGTATTGAAGAAACAAAGCCAAATGAAAAAAATAAATAAAACTGATTCTGTCTTCCTCTCTACCCCCCCCCCCAAAAATATGTATTTTTTTTTAAATGAGGACAAAACAGCAAGAGATACAGATGCTCCTAACAACTTTTAGAGAGACAAACTGGAAAATAAAACAGCCATAAATGTGCTTTAAAATTTCAGGAAGATGGTGCATGAACAAAGAATAGTTTATCAGAGAGATGGAAAAATATGTATTTTTAAAAATCAAAATTTTTTGGAGTGGAAGAATACAATAAATGAACAGAATAATTCATTAGAAAAGTTCAACAGCAAACTAGATCAAGCAAAAGAAAGAATCAGTGAACTCGAAGTGGATCACTTGAAATTTATCCAAGGAATAAAAATAAAGAGTGGAGAAAGCTTAAAGGACTTATAGGAGACCATTAAACAGACCAATTTTCACACTATGGGAGTCCCAGAAGGAGAAGGGAGAGAGGGAAAATAAGATAGAAAGAAAGCTTACTTTAAAAAATAAAATTAATCTAACAAGAGAAGTAAAAGTCCTCTACAAAGAAAATTATTGAACACTGAAAACAGAAATTGCAGAAGACCTGAGAAGATGGAAAGATGTTCTGTGTTCTTGGTTATGCAGAATTAATATAATTAAAATGGCCTTTTCTTCCAAAAGCACAATACAGATTCAATGCAGTCCCCATCACAATTCCAATGTCATTCTTTGTAGATATAGAAAAAGCAATTCTCAAATTCATGTGGAACTTCAATAAACCCAGAATAGCCAAAACATTACTAGGCAAGAAAGACAAAACAGGTGGTTTTGCAGATCTAAAATTATACTATAGGGCTGT
This sequence comes from Aplodontia rufa, assembly GCA_004027875.1. Classification (NCBI taxonomy): domain Eukaryota; kingdom Metazoa; phylum Chordata; class Mammalia; order Rodentia; family Aplodontiidae; genus Aplodontia; species Aplodontia rufa. The sequence continues at coordinate 2,105 of PVKS010039062.1, read as the reverse complement.
AGTATTCAAAACAGCATGGTATTGGTATCAAAATAGGAATGAAGACAAATAGAATTGAATAGAAGACTCTGAGACAAAGCCCCAAATCTTTAAACATCTGATCTTGGACAAAGGGGGTCAAAATATAACATGGAGGAGAGACAGCCTATTCAACAAATGGTGCTGGACAAGCTGGACAACCACTTGCAGAAACCTGAAATTAAATCCTTATCTCTCACCTTGCACAAAAATCAAATCTAGATGGTTCAAGGAATTAGTAATTAAGCCAGCTACCATACAATTGCTAGAAAAAAAATTAGGACCAACACTCCAGCATATGAGAGTTGGTAACAACTTCCTCAACAAGGATCCTAAAGTAAAATAATGACAGTCTAAAATCAATGAGTGGGATGCCATTAAACTAAAAAGTTTCTATACAGCCAAGTAAATAGTCAAGCCAGTCAAGAGACAACCTACAGAATGGGAGACAATCATGGCCTTTGGTCCCTCTGACAGGGGTCTAATATCCAAAATTTACATTGAACTTTAAAAAATGAAATAACAAAAACACCAACAATCCAATCAATAAATGGGCCAGAGAGCTAAACAGAAACTTCTCAAGAGAGGACATTGATCAAGCCAATGAATACCTGAGAAAGTGTTCTAAATTACTAGTAATCACAGAAATACAAATCAAAACTACATTAAGATTACACCTCACTGCAGTCAGACTGGCAAAGTTGAAGAATACAAATAATAACAAATGCTACAAGGATTGTGGAGAGATAGAAACACTAGCACTCTGTTGTTGGAATTGCAGACTGGTCCAGCTGCTCTGGAAAGCAGTGTGGAGACTCTTCAAAAAATTAGGGTTGGTTTTACTATACAATCCAGCTATCCCTCTTCTGGGAATTTTCACAGAGGAGTTAGAATCAGCATATTACAGCGACACAGAAAAATCCATGTTAACATCAGTGCAATTTACAATAGCTAAATTGTGGAACCAACCCAGATGCCCCTCACTGGATGAATAGATCCAAAAGCTCTGGTATATATATACAAGGGAGTTCTACTCAGCTGTCAGAAACAATGATATTGCATATATTGAAGGTAAATGGATGGCTTTGGAAGAAATCATGCTGAGCAAAGTTAGCCAAACACAGAGTCAAGGGCTGAATGGTATCCCTCATTTGTGGAGGCTGGACCTAAACCCAGACTTGGGAGTCAAGTAGAGAAACTCATGTATTAGATCCATAGAACAAAAATGCAAAATGTTAATATTTATGAGATACTGTTGCAAGATACTTCAGAAGATATTTGAAAAACCCACGCTGCATAACTGTACAAAAATGTAAATGTTTAATCCTGTTGTCAAATATTTTGAAGAATAACAAGGAATGATAGGAAGGGAGAAGAAGGGCAAATGTTGGAACTGAGATAAAGCAACGTACATTCCAAGCAGTTATAAATGTCACTGTATATACTATAGCCATATAAATAAAAAAGTTCTTTATAGGTATAAGAATTATGTCACTGTTTTGGGTATTTTAGGAACAATATAGGACCCAGAAGAAAGGCAAGGGATCAGGGGATGGGAGGAAGGAGGTAGAGAGATGAGGGGGGTATATTGAACAAATTGTATTGCTGAATTGTATGCTTCTAGGAATATGTGACAACTAATCCCAACATTATGTAAAACTATAATACAATAATAAAAATATGTTTTAAATATATTCTACTAAATAAAAGCAATTGTTTCTTTTTAAAAATAATAATAATGGATGATAATTTCCCAAATCTAGGGCCAAAATTTTGCAAATAGGGTGAAACCAAAAAAGTCCACACTGAGTCTAAAAGACACATCATAGTTAAAATATCAAAAGATAAAGAGATACTTTTGGAAACACGAAGAAAAATGTGACTTATGATGTGCAAGGGATTTCAATAAGACTATCAGTTGATTTCTCATTAGAAACCGTGCAAGCCAGAAAGGAGCAAGATTATATATTCAAAGAACTGAAAGAAAAAACAGTTGCCAACCACTAATACTATATCTGGTAAAACTATCCTTTAAAATTGAGGAGAAATAATAACTTACCAGATAAACAAAAGCTGAGGCAGTTCTT
>PVKS010039061.1:0-17526 GCA_004027875.1 Aplodontia rufa | reverse complement strand
CCTCAGAACCTCATGGCATAGAAAGCTGCCATGCCCAGTCCATGCAATTACAAGGGTCAAAATGACTCCCCTGCCTTGTGCAGCAATTGAATATATAGGTGAAAAAAATGAAAAAGGTGCTCAAAATTTTCCACTTTTTTGGCCAGCAGAGAATGGAAACTTCAGTGCTTAACATATATTTAAATGCATTAATTTATGCTGAAATTGTATCAATCACACTATCAGGTAGGTACTATTTTCTGCATTTCATAGATGAAATTAAAGTAACAAGAGGTAAATAAGCTAAGTTAACACATAGTAAGTGGTTCAGATGGAATCTGAACTCAAATAATGAGCTTCTCACACTCTTGAAAAAAACCAAAGAAGATAATAGGACGTATCTCAGAGTGAAGAGAAAGATTGAAGGTGACGGAACACAGCCTTATTTTTCACTTATACCTCTGATCAGTTAGACTGAAAGATAAATTCAATTTGCTTGTCATAAAATGTATTCTCTCTCTATGTGGGTGAGTGAATCTCAGGACCGGAAAGCCTTAGACTTATTACTGCCATTAAAGTCACAGTGACCCTCCAGCTCTCTCTTCAGCTCCGGCTTCACATTTTAGATGAATCCCAAGGCACTGTCTTCATCTCATTGGCTCAACATGGAGCTCATCTTTCCCCAAGTCCCTGCTTCCATCTACGGAGGTTTCTTTCCCTCTATTTTTTTTCTCTTTTGGCTTTTTGCAGTTTGCCCCTTCCTTGGTGTCCCTCCCTGCCTGTCTCAGCCCAGTGCAGCCTAGCTGAGTGACTGACACCTGTGTGACTCCCCACCCTGGTCCTCTTTGTGCCTGAATGACTTGGCTGTCCCCCTTCCCTGCATGGGGGGAGACTGCCTCTGAGCAGCAGCCTGTCCTCCGTCTGTTTCTGACTGACCTCCACTTCAGTGCAGGCTGCCTTCTTGGGACTGGGGCCTCATGATGAAACTCCTGTGTCTTTGCTGAGGCTCTGATACCTTGCTGGGTCCTGATGTGTTCTCTTGCTCTAATGGATAGTCTGTCTCCTTACTCTTCTCAGTGGCTGAAGTCTCTTCATCCAAAAGGAGGTGGCACTTCACGCCTGACCATGAGGAGTAATGCTCTTGTGCCCTCCCCACCTGCTCCTTCAAACCTGGATTGCTTTGATATCCAGAGGGACTGGAATTTATCCTTTTGGGGCCACTGGAGATTTAAGCACTGCCTGCTCCTTGGAGGTTAAACCCAGTCACAGCCTCACTGCATCCTGCCTTTCTTACTTTCCCCTGCTGTTCTACTCTGGTATCCCAAGGTCCCAAGCTTGGGATGAGACCATGTCACGTATCCTACCTCTGAACCTAATGCACCCCCTCTCCCTTTCCCTTCTCTCTTGCTGCTGTTCAGGCACTGGTTTCAATTGGATTTGGTTGACAAAGGGTGATCCTCAGCATGAGCAGCTAGGTCTGCTGGTGCGTTAGGTGCAACAGAAGATAACTGGGAAATGTCAACTGAGTTGCATTCCCTTCTCTCTGGTATTGCTGCTGCGAGAGGGGAGGGGACTGTGGGCTGGGCATGTGCAAGGTTGTTTGGAAGTGCTCATGAAGGAGGAAGGGAAGAGGAAAAAAGGCTGTCATGCTTTCTCCCTTTACTAGCACTGGTAGTTGGTCATTCACTCTTTCTTTAGGGGGCCTTACTTTATCTCTATCACTTTAATGTCATTTTTACATGTTGAGGAGCCCTGGTATAAAGACTTAACCCTCCCTATATGTTATACATGTTTTAAAAAAAAGAGGTTCTGTCTGTGGATCTCTGGTCATAAAATCTGATAAAGGAAGCCAATCAAGAATGCTCAGGGGCAGGGGTAGGACTGTCCCACACTGTCCAGGAACTATGGACTATGGTGTGTGTGTGTGTGTGTGTGTGTGTGTGTGTATGTGTGTGTGTTAGGGAGCCAGTGGAGTGGCCCAATAGCTGCCATGTACTCTCTCTGAAGATTAAAAGATGTGTTCTGCTGGCTAGAAGGAGCAATCTGTGTCTCAGTAATTTGTAAGTTCTTGAGGTCAGAATCTTTGATATTCATTTAGTGCTGGGAACATAACCGAAATCTTAGGTACCATAAAAGCTTGGTATTAACAAAGGTATTTCACACCTCCATGAAATATCATCTAAATGTGTTAAGACTACATTAATTCAGACTGGGAGAAAGCTGATAATGTAATAAAAGCTACAAGGTATTTTAAGACATTTGGTTTCAAGTTGAAGAGGGGAAGATTGACTTGCTGGTTTGTGGCAGAGGCCCTTCAGGAAGGCTGACTTGTAGATTTCCCTGACTTCTTAGCCACAGTCTAACCCGTTGGATAACTCGCAGAAAGCCCATGGCTTGCACTGTCGTCCTTGCCACTAGTCTTGTCACTTTGGGGATCTATATGCTCTCTTTCCAGTGGATCTGTCTTTTGAGGACAAGGACTCCTTCTTATGTCATCTTTATCCAAAAATACAGAATAAGGGCTGGAGCAGTGGCTCAGCAATTGGAGGATGCTTGAGGGATGCTTGAGGACCTGGGCTCAAATCCCAGCACCACGCACACAGCTAAGTGTCTGAGAGACAAAAGCCAGATGGAAAAAATAAATAAAGTTGATTCTCTCCCTTAAAAAACCCCCCACAGAAGAGGTATTTCAGACATATTTCTAGAGTCATTATCTTCCTCATATACTGTGGCTGTGACGACTTAAGACTGGTAAAACCTGACTTTTCTCAAAAGCTCTATGCAAGCAGAATTGTAATGTACAATTTTCTATCTGGCAACTCCTCACAAAGACAATGAACTCTGATCTGGATTTCAATTACTGGTGGAGACTGAGGAATTCTTCCAGCTCTCGGTAGCTAGTCCTTGACTGGCAGTGTCTCCCCAATATACCTGGGAAGTAGAGATGCTAGGAGGGACCCATCACTCCCTCCTCCCTGGCAGGAGAGAGATAGGCACCTACTCGTGTTCTGGACCTCCATTCTGTGCTACTCGATGCTGTGGCATTTAACCCTTGATGAAAGCTCAGGCTGTGTTCTGCCTGATCTATCCCAGGGGAAAGAAGGGAGCAGAGAATGTATAAGTGACCAGGGGTTCTGTCTCTAACCCTCTGCTCTCTGAACTCTCCTCAACCTTAAGAGGCGGCTCAGGCTAAGTCCAGAGACTCATCTCCATGTGTCTACGCTCAGATATAGAAGTAAATAGAATCCCTACCCGCACCATTGCTTCTTGTTGCACACAAGCCTTAGTACAGTGCCCTAGGAATCTGGCTCCAGTGTGGGGCTATTGATTGGGATGAGATCTGCACTAACCTAGAGAGTAACCAAACCTGGAGGCTGGTCCAGCATTAACACTGCTTCATGGCTGCTTCATGTCCAGTGGGAATGGAGATGTGAAGTTTGGGTTTGGTGTGGGAGTAGCAGAAGAGGAGCAGCTGGGTCACAGTCATTTCTTCAAGCCTCTCATCTTGTATGAGTTGTGAGCCCTCCTGCAGGAGGGCTGGGAAGGCTGCGAGAATCTCACCTACCTCCCCAGTCTTTCTAGGAAAGATCCTGATGCTTCTTCAGAAAATTTATAACTTATTTCCCATGGCAACCAAGCAGCAGGGATAATTTGGGATGTGAATAATTACTTAAATGTATTAAACAAATTTTAGATAGTTTCAGCCTTTTTTCCTAATTGGATTTTTTTCAAAACTAGGGGCATATAGGAAAATTTGTTCCACCTTTTCCTTATTCCTCTTTTGTGGTGTCAAATGCTACTGCATTTGTGGCTCAAGAGAAGCTAAAATTTATCACTTTTGGTGGCACCGACATCCTCGGAGGGCTGTCTTGCGTATTTTAGGGTGTTGTTCAGCAACATCCTTGAACTCTACTCACCAGGTTTAAGCAGCATCCTTTCCACAACACCCCCAAATCCTTGCACTGTTATGACAACAGGTGGTGATGGGTGGGCTATGCCTGGTTGAGAACCTCTGGCTTAGAGAATCCACAAAGGTGAGCGATGAGTCTCCTAGTCACCTTTTTCCTTCCATCACTCCTTTCCAAATTGCATGGAGTCATTATTATCTACTGCTATTAAATTAAGCTAATCACATGGCCATGTCTGAAAGAATTTGTGGAGGTAATATAATCAGAAGTTTATGGAAAGAGAATGGGATTTGAATTCAGAAAACCCACTCAACTACCTCCTGGTGTGATGAAGCATTTGGGAGCACACTTGGCCCTGCCCCCAGCTTCCCTTCTCTAAGCATTTCCTACATTCCTTTAGCCACTTAATGGAATCTGCTGGAGAGACTGTGATTTTCATATCTATTGCCTCAAAGAGAAGTTCTTAGCCTGTGTGATTGTCGTGTAAGCCTGCAAGGCAGCCTGGAGTGGAGTGAAGTTCTCGCATGTGTGTTGACACTGTTGTTGCTAAGGGGCAAGGTCAAAGTTTTGTGAACAGGAAGAATACATTTTCCTTATGTGAAGTGGGAGGGTGCTCTGTTTGGATAATAGCATGCGTGATATGCTTTGGGATGTCAAGAAGAAGATGACTTCATCCTCAGTGATGGGGAGTCAGAATGACTGGTGCCATTTCCTCCAGTGAAGGGACTAGAGCACTTTGATGCCTGGCTAAAGGATACCTGCTCTTTTCTCAAGTGCGTATGGGTGGAATTTCCTTGGGTAGGAGGTGGGGAGATTGGCTTAACCAAGGGCTGCAGGAGAAGGACAAAGCATGGAAATGACACAGCATCATAAACGCAAGGGCAAGCTCTTGATGGACTCAAAAGTGAAATCTCACTCTCCACCCCGCTCTCTAAGGAAGCCACTAAGGAACAAGTGCGTTTTCCCCTTTCAGTTGTTCCACCGACCCTTAAGAAAGTGCTTGGATCTCCAGCACAATTTAGCTTGGGTTGGTCTTGGGGGCAGGAATGGCAATAGGGGGAAGGACCCAAGTGTTGAAGGGAGGGAACCCAGGCCTCTCCTTGTAGGTGCTCATCAGAGAGGGCTGAGGCAATCACTCCCCAACCCTCTTCCTTGAGTAATTTTCCTCTGGTGGTGCTATCACCCTGTGGCATGTTTTTGGAGTCTTTTTCCCACTGGAATATAAGCTTTATGTAGGCTGGAACTTCATTCCAGTTCATTGCTGGTTTTCCAGTACCTAGAACAGTGCCCTGGTGCATAAGGGGCACTTAGTAAACAGGTTTTGAAAGGACATTCTCCCCTGAAACACAGAAAGCAGAGCCCTACTGCACCCATCTTAGTATGCAATAAACTATGCAAAATTTGGCAAGTTCCCTGACTTCTCTGAGTCCTACCTGTTTCATCCATGAAATGGAATTCGTTAATGGAAGCATATACCTCACAGGGTGGTTTTAAGGGTCAGTATGGCAGCCCTTCCAAGTGATTACTTTTATATTGTTTGTATCTGGAGTGGTAAAGCTGCCATTAGACGTTTCTAGGGTCTTTAAAGCCTTTCAGAGATAGGGACTCCAAGAGAGTGTAGATGTAGGGAGTTAGCAGCCCAAAGGTCTGCCTGTGTTCTACAGAATTCTAGAAAACTGGCTACCTGAAGGCACCTGCTCTGCAGATTGGAAAAAATTCTTCTCTTTGACTCAGGACTTTCTGTTTCCTGTTAGGACTTTTCCAACTCACCTACATTTTGCCTCTGTTAAACTATTATCTTTCAGTTTGTCCTAATTCTTTATGAACTACTTCTGCCCTTTCTGCCTTTGGATCTGACTGTCCACCTTTAGGTAACGACTGTCAGGTACTGCACAGGATATTGCTCTTCTCCTTCATCAGTTCCAGATCAGGTTTTATGCTGTCATTTTAGGCATATTCCTAAGAGGTTTTAATCACAGGTACATTGAATCGCACATTCATTGACATTGTTAAAGAGGAAGAGTATCTGCAAATCAATACCGAGAGGATGATATCTGTTGTGCAAATTATCCCAGAGAAATGTGCCATCTGGTAAGCCATATAGAATGACATGGCTGCCATTGGGCAGGTGGGAATTTAGATGCTTCAGAGTCTGCATGACCTTGGAGTACAACTTCTCAGGAGTGGTCATTGCTGGAACTGGGTCAGTCCTTCTGTTAGTGGAAGAAACAAAATATCTTAGTTTTAAGAAATGATGCATATAAATACAAGATAACACACATACACACATGTGGTGTTTATTGGTTCTATTTTGAAAAATATTCCTGACTTTCCATCTTTTTGGTCTGTGTTCAAATTGTACTTCCTGACCCTCCTGTGGGTTGGGTATATCATGTGATTCGTTCTGGTCAATGAGTTGTGAGCAGTTTGGGGTTGTGAGAGCCTCTAGAATGATCTTTCTCTTTGCCATAGTTATGGACAATGCTCTAGAAAGCTTTGTTATCAACCTGAGTCCTGGAGCACAGTTCCATTGTGACACCCAATGGACATGGAGTGTGACGGGTAAGTAAATTTTGCTTTATGCTATTAAGATTTTAGGGGCTCTTTGTTCCTGTAGCATAAACTCACCTACCCTGACTTATACTGGTTAATGAAATCAAAAGGATCTAGCATTGCTTATCATTTGTGAGATACTTTGAGTTCTGAACTTGGTCTTTAAAACTTGGCACATGTATCACAATTAGGAAAATAGATACCTGCTGAGAAAGGAAGTTATATTACATATCCACACTGTCTTGTTTTTTATCTTTTAGTTTCTACACTGAATTTCAACTTTATTGCACATTCTGATAGACTACTATTTGATGCTGCACCCCTGTAACATTTGCCAACTATTCCATTTTATAGTGCTATCTGTCTTTATGTAGTAGTGTTAGTGCTGTGCTCTACAGAGGAAATTCAAATTTATAAATTATATTTTCCTCTTCTTATTTCATATAAGTTAGTAAAATAGAAAAAGAAAGTGCTGAAAGTAGTTATAAGATGGATAGGCCTAAGATCAAAGTGTTTAAGACCAAGGTGGAAGTCAGAAGGAAATTACAAGTAGCAAATCTACAGCCTCATTTAGATAGTATGATGCTAGCTATGTGTGGTGTATATACTTTCACACAGTGTGATGGCTTTCTTGTCTGATTTTACAAAATCTCAGCATGTACAAAAGAATGATAAATCCATGTTTTTCGTTGCTGTAAAAAAAAAGATGGTACTATTTTCGAGTAAAAATCTCCACACCTGTGTAAAAAGCAACCACAAGGATTTGAAAGTAGGTTGCTTCTGTCTCGGGGGCACAAGGATGGGCAGGAGCTTTGGCTTGATTCACATATATCCAGAAGCAGTGCTAGAAGAACCCCCACTTATAAAGGGGATATGGGCTTCCTTGTGGGTTTATTCGGGTGGAGCGAACACACCAGGTTTTACATTCGTTGCATAGCTGGAGTGTAAATGCAAGGGTGAAATGAGAAAGAGTTGGGTGTCTACACCCCATCCTGTGTTGTTGGTGCAGTCACACACACTGCCTATTAACTCTTGCCTTGCCACTTTCTCCCTCTCTTTTCATTCTGCAGACACAAAAACACTTTGGTGCAAAGCAATTTTCCTGAGCTCTCCAACCACATAAAGGTAAGATGAATTAAGGTAGAGCAAAGTCTCCCAAACTCCCTATTTAATGGTTATTTCTTTGATTAGAGACACAACCTTGATAGTACACAAAGAATCTGAGTTAATTGGTACCGTTTACAACAGGGCACCTCACAAATTAAGCAAGCATAATCAAAATGGCTAATTGCAAAGTGAAATCAGAATGGAAGCCCTGGTATTACTAATGGAGTGTTCTCCAGATAGCTTATTCCATCCTCTACAGTTGTGCATTTACTGTTTGCACTGTCAGTTAAATTTTTTACCATGCATGGCAAAAATCAACCAATTCTTAATTTAGGTCACCCATGCCATATGCATAAAAGGTGCCTCTGATTTCTGTCTCTGAAAAATTCATGCTATCATTTGATTTGTCTACTCTTTTTCTGCTAGTGATTTTGGGAGGGTAAGAGTCAGTACTAGTATTCTAGGGATGAAAGAGTGTCAGTGGTTTGGGAAAATCTCATAGGTCTCTCATGTCTGCTGAAGGCTTAGCAGGCTGAGCTGAAGGTGCCTAACCCTTTTCAAAGTAGGTGTTTGAGGATGAGCTCAAACCAGACACTCAGTTGGATGAGAGATTGGGAGTGAACAGCTTACAGAGAAGAAATGTGAACACCAGAGCAGGAAGTGATGGTTATACTTAGGGAAGTAGTGAGAACAAAATCAATGCCCCTCTCATATACTCCAGCACAAGTCAAGAACAAGTCAGTAGGAAGAGCTAAAGGGCTTCACCCCCTGGGACAGCTCAGAAGCCTGTCCTTGTCCTAATGAATCATGGTTGGTCATGTAAAATAAGCCTGTTTACTTGGGTGCAGGGCTGCCCACAATCGTTTCATTTTGCTGGCAGGTATGCCAGACAGATATCACCTGGCCAATGCCAGACACAGGTGCTTCCTCTTGAGGCAGAAGGCAGACAACCTCTGCAGAAAGCAGCCTCCCAAAATAGAACCAATGCCCTGGGACCTGTCAAGATGAACTCTGCAGATCTTAGACACAGCTGGCATGTATGCTTTTGTATCATCCAGCTAAGAGTTGGACCCTTTCCTTCACGCCAGCCAGTTGCCATCATATCACTGGACTCCCAGGGCCCTCAAGGAGGCGTCACAACACAGACTATAAGTGGAGTAGGAACTCCTTGGATCACACTCCTCACTGCATGGAGATATATGAAAAATTCCTTAAAAGTAGTGTGGCCTGGAGCAGGAATCCTGTTCATTCCCTTCCCTGCTGGTCTTCCTAACATTTGAATGGACAACATGGGTTTACCCAGTATTCCAGGCTCCCTGGACCTGTAACCTGGCTTTTTCTTCTCAATGCAGTGCCTGTCACCTTAGTGAGTATAACCTGAAGCATTGGCTTTACAGAAAAATAATGGTTGGAGATGGGAGAGCACAGACAACCTGCATGGGTATCCTGGCTCTCTCCATTAGATGCAAAATGTACAGTTTATCATTTCTATGTCCACTGAAAAAAATGGAGCCATATCAATGCATGTGACTAGTGTTAGATGTTTGCCTAGTTCTGTCATATTCCCTGCAATTACAATGTTCTTTCCAGAGATGTCCCATTAGGATGTTGGGGAAGGGCTGCTATTGGCTCTAAGCCCATTTCCATTTTTCCACCATTGCCCCCACTACCCAAATGTTCTACTGCTGTAGCTCACACACATTTGTGGATTCTGGGAATTTTTCTCCTGTATTATTCACATTAAATAACTTTCAAGGGCAGAGGAAGGCCAAGCCCAAGGAAACTGAGTTAGCATAGGTAAAATTGAATACTGTCACAATGAGAAAGCTAAGTACATTCATATTATCTTTCTTTTTGGATTCCTGACATTAAAAGTTATCTTCCAGCCATATTCTTCATTCATTGAACTAGTATTTATTGAGTAACTACGTAAGTTCAGAGAATTGTGGAAGAAGTACACAGCTATATTATTTCAGTAAGAACGGACATCATCATAAAAGAAACACAAAGAAAAATGTCAAGCAAATACCCTAGAACTTGATCCAGGACAGAGTTATTATGCAACTGCTGGTTGGCTTGGGCTTTGTATGAAATCCCTTTGCTTGTTTTAGGATATCTCTATCCTACCTTGATGTTCTGGCAGATGGGGAGGTATGGTTGCCATCTGTCTTTATTTTTCTAACCCCTCCACACAGGACATCACAAAGTGGGCACTGCAGGGACATCTCATACTGCCAACTCTGTTCTTTCACCCAAATGCTTGCTGCCTCTCTGCCCAGAAACCAGGCAGGGGAGATGCTGGCATAGGCCTCTGGCTGATGTCTCCTACTCTTTGGCTCTTTGGAAAAGAGAAAGCAGAACCAGACTTCAGCATTCCCTGGGTAAGCAGGTTGCACCGGATAAGTACAATTTCAGGAATTTTGAGTTTTGGAGTCAGAGTCTCTTTCTGCAGGTAATTTTTAGTCAAGATAATGAGTATCTTGCTCTCTGTTCATCCCTAGGGGACTTTAGCTGGGGGCTGAAGGGACACTGGTCTGACATAGTTTGTGTTGTTTTGTGATAGGGGGGCTGAAGCACAATGCTTCTCTTTCCGTAAGCTGTTTGAGGTCAACTTTGCCCCTGAATTCAGAACTGGTCCCAGTGCCTGGCACATTACGGGTGCACAACAAATACTTTTAAAAAATTGACTGAGTAAAAGGAAGCAAAGAAAGACAGTGTGGATGATAGAAGAAGCATAGAATATCATCAGAGAATCTGGCTTGACTCTCAGCCTTGTTAATAGCAGTATAAGCAAGTTCCTTAACCTTGTGACTCTCGGTCTCCTTATCTGTGAAGTGTAGGCAGTCACTCCTGCCTCTTAGGGCTGCTGTTGTTGTTAATTGAAATAAAGATTGACAAAGCTCCCAGCTTACTGGAAAGCCTCAGGTCACTCAACACAGAGGTAGGGAACTTGGCTGACTTGGGATTCTGGGGAAAAGAGCAAACAAACTTGGGGTGGAAGTGAGGTTGGCCCGTTCTTCTCTGGAGCATGAAGTGGTATCTACTGTTCTGCACTCATTTCACGGATTATGTCTACACTTCCTTCACCATCATTAATATTACTGAACTTATTTTGGGGCACAGGCTTGGGAAGCTTGGTGAATGAAGTAGGACAAGCAAAGGGTGGGCAGGCATTAGGGTGGCCCATTTCCTGCTCTGCCATTAATCAATCAGTGTGCCCTGGAGTGACTCATGGAACCTCTGTTGCTCTAACTCTGTGCTTATGAAAATAGTGGGCAAGTGGCCACTGGAGAGTTGCTCTAGATCCTATTCATCTATTATTTATTTTTTGGCCACAACTGCAGGCCAGATGGCATTCACTCATGCAGCATATTATCAGGGGCATATGGAGATTTTGATAACCTCCCCAAATGTCGAAGGGGAGTTAAGTTATTCAACATTTTGAAGTCATTACTTATGTTAGCATTTTAGCAAAACTACTTTTCTCTTGTACTATGGGTCATGGGGACAAATAGGATTGGTTGTAGTTATATGCACCTTCTTTGCAAACGAGTAAGTCTATGTTGTGTCTGCCACACATGGATATAATCAGAATATGAGTGTGACAGGTGTTGTTATAGGGTAACTATGATTATGTTTTGTTTTACCTAAAAAGTCATTGATTTTAAATCATGGATTCTTGGTTAGGAGTAGCACATTTCCTGTGATATAACACAATTGATCCTGACACACCTATTTGTTGTAACCTCAGACTTGTGAATTAATGGATTAGTTACACTATTTCAAATGGGGCTTTCAGCTTCACAGGCTGTTTGCATTGATTTCATATATCCAGGACTTGCTTCTAAGATAGATCATCCATTAATAGCAAGCCACTATAATGGAGTGGAGTTGGCACTGAGTGGGGCTGGAAAGAGTGGGAAAACCCAGACCCAAAGAATTTTGAAAATCTTCTTTCTCAATAACTCACCCATTGCAGACATCATTTCCAATCATGGCATATATGACAATGGCTGGATGGTCCAATAGTTGGTTCCTAGACAAGCTGAGAAGCCATAGATAGATAGAATCTGAATGTCAAACACTTGGAAATCCAGCGTTGTAACCAGCAACAGGCTGGGCTTGTAAGGGAGTGGTGGAAATCTTTGTATGACTGCTCTCTTGTTAAGCTTTCTTCTATTTCTTTCATTCCATTATAGCCAATCCCTATTCCCATTTCCTTAATTCTTCTCTATAATCTTTAGCCCACTTCCCCATTAGAGAAATGCCACATAAATGCACAAAATCAGAAAGAGTGGGTTGAAATCCCAGATTAATAGACACATCACCATCTTCTCAGCATCTTTCACAGCCTTTGTCATCAATAAGTGTGTGAGTAACCTGGGTTACACATGTCCTGGTTCATAGGACATCCTAATAACTGTGGCGTATAGTCAACTTTAAAATATTTTCTTATTTTTATAAAGCAAGAATGTAACATAATCTGTTTAGTTATTTCTGTCAGACCCAAGTTTTACCCAATTTGTATGCATTTTTATACTCCTTCTTTGAGAACCTATATAATTTAATCACTTCCTATGCTCACTGGTCCAAGAAGTAATATACTTGTGTTTGGATAATGATTAATGAACTATTGATGCTAAGTCGAAATGATTATCAGATAACAACAACATAGAGTTTTTGTTCCTTTTTCAAAATGAGAAACCACAAGCAATTTCTTAGATTCATCTTTTACTTACCTTTCTATAAATTTCTCCAGGTTTTGAGAAGATGCACCTGAATGATGAAAATTAAGAAAATAGTAATTATTAGTGAACTCAATTTGACATTATCAAAATGAGTAAGGGAGTCTAATTGGCTGAATTCAGGGAAGCCGCTCTATTGCACAATTTAAGGTCAACTAGATCATCACACTGATGGATGCAACCTACTTCTGGGGAATTTTTGTAGTATTTGAAATGTAACTCTCCTTCAGGGGTTTTATGTTTATTTGACATTATATGAACATAACCAAAAGCCCTTTGGATTCATGGTTCTCAAGACATTTCCTTAACATGATTGAGTAAACATTTTGGCAGATCTGAGAAAAAAAGGTGTGTATCTATCATCAAAGAGACAAACTCCCCCAAAACTAAGTAAGGTGTTGACCAGAGAATGAAAAGGATTCTTTGAGAATTATGTATATACCTGGAGATCCCTATTTAATATCCTCCTTTTTTCACTTCTGAGGTTCCTTCAGGCCACTTGGTAAGTGCCAGGTTCAGACTGAAGAGCTTCTGGAATGATATGTGTGACCATGTGTATCTCTTATATTGAAATCATGTTTATGAATATTTATTTTATTCTACAAGCTGTTAAACACTTACTAGGTCTTTTAAACTTTGGAACAACTGTGTGAGGAAGACACTATAGTGTCTTACTGTATAAATAGTGTTCCTATTGTATAAATAAAGAAACTAAGGCTCACTTGTGACTTGCCAAAAGCCACTCAACTACTGATTTGGAGAAATACAATTCCCACCAGTTCCTTCTATTTGCAATGCAGAATTCTGGTTTCCTGTGTGACATTGTTCCTGATCTAGGAAAAGTAAATACAAATAGGTTTATTGCCTTTTTTATCTCTAGGGGGCTAGTCTGCCAATAATAAGTAAGTAGTCCTCAGGTGGGTATGCAGCTCAATGGATGAGAGTTGGAGAAATAACATCCAGTTTCCACTTTCCATGAGAACATTTTTCTACAACCTGACTTGGAAGCTTGGGAGTCAGATGTGGGAACTTATAGATCCACATTGGGAAAGGGTCATGCATGACAGGCAATATTCCCTTGAAGCTGTGGAACCATTCAGTGGTGCCTCTTTGTTACATAGAATTAGTTGCAAGCTGCATAAGCAATGTTAATATTCTCTTGGCTAAATCAGAAATGTTAACACATTAAGTACACAAATGAAATAAAGAAGGAGGTGCATTACGTACATCACATTGTTGTATAACCATCACTGCTACCCATCTCCAGAACTTTTCCATCATCCCAAATGGAAACTCTGTAGTCAGTCAGTCAGTCTTTAATGATTGATAGCTCCTAATAAATATCATTCTCTCTCTGTCTCTCTGAATTTAACTATTCTAGGTACTTCATATAGGTGGGTCATGTAATATTTGTCCTTTTTTGTCTGGTTTATTTCATTTAGCATAATGTCTTTGAAGTTTATCCATGTTGTAGTGCATAGTAGAATTCCTTTCCTTTTTAAGGTCAAATAATATTCCAGTATAGACCACATTGTCTTTATCTACTCATCCACTGACAGATATTTGGGTTATTTACATCTTTTAGTTATTGTAAATATCATTTCAAATTTCTGCTTTTAATTCTTTGGGTGTATTTCCAATTGGAAGCTATGGATTATTTATTTATTTACTTTTTTCTTTTTTTTTGGAAGACTTGCCTTACTGCCTTCTACTTCATTTTTTAGTGAGTCAGTATATTATTAAAAATCCACACAATCATATAAATTAAGGGTAGCCAGTCCATCTCAGCATGCACACATTCCTTCACTCACTGCATTCTTTTGTGAGCACTGGCCACTTGCCTGCCATTTAATAAGAGAGTAGCAGAGGAGTTGGATTCAGCCTCTATATATGAGGAGTATTATCTATGGAGATAGATACATAATTGAGTGCTGTGAATGATTTTGAAAGGCTAGTTCAAATACTTGAAAGAGGAAAAACTCAATGTGATTGGCAGCCTAGTATCTCTTTTTGGAGGAAGCACATGATATAACACTGATCCTAAATGAAGAGACTCAAAAATTCAAAGTATTTCAGATATTCAGTTGCTCTCTATTGTCCTGCAGAGGTAAGAGGAGTGGAGTCCCTGCATGCTGATGTGGCATAGTGCTCACTGGTCCACCAAGCCCTTCATGTGGTTCTACCCCATGACTCCTCACTTCCCATTTTCAGTAGGATAATAAATCAGAAGGTGTTTAATTCTCACTTTTTGATTTTTTTCTTAATGAGAAAAGGAAACTAATCAGTGCTCAA
The DNA here is from genome assembly GCA_004027875.1 of Aplodontia rufa. Lineage (NCBI taxonomy): Eukaryota > Metazoa > Chordata > Mammalia > Rodentia > Aplodontiidae > Aplodontia > Aplodontia rufa. The sequence goes on along the minus strand of PVKS010039061.1, from coordinate 2,942 downwards.
GCCATGGATGGGAAAAATTATAGAGCCAGGTTGGACCAATAATCTTCCTTATTATCCAAAGCACAGCTGGGAGTTTGAGGTGGAGAGCACCCACAGAGGTTAAGGTAAACAAAACGAAAGCCTGTCATGGCATGCCATGTCCAATACCATCTATGTCCCTTTGCTAATCCAGACGAGGACAGGAGATGATGGCAACTGATGGCAATTACAAATAGCCATCAAGGAGGAAGGAATTGCCCATTCTTCTTTACCCAAGTGAGTATTTTTTTTCCTGACAGATATCCACATTATGAGCACAGAATTCTCTTTGCTCCAAAGTTCATTCACCTTCCACTACTTCCATCTCCTTTGGGAAGCCTCAGTTTTATGAGATTATCTAATTGGTTTGTCACTGCCCTATTAATCTTTTATTAATCATCCTTTTTTTGTAGTAGTTTTACTATCCTTTTGCCAGACTCGTTGACATTTTGTCTCTCTCCTTCCCAATCTCTTTTGTATATGATCTTCTCCCCAACTGCTGATTTTGCTCTGCTATTTGAGAAAATATTGCAGTTGTTGGAACTGGAAGAAGTGAGCAGGAAAGAAAGAGATCTTCTAGACTGTGGGACATGGCAAAACAAAACAAACATTTGAAGAGCTTACAGAGCTGGTCTCTGGTCTCTACAATTATAGATGAGAGAAATGGAAAAAGGTTTGACCTTAGAATAGAAATATTCTACTTATTTGTCAAGGTGGTCCAATGGGGAACCTATCTGTTCCCAATTAAAGGAAAAAGAGAATCCATGTGGGCCTTTAAAGTCTGAACTCTGGCCCTTTCAGTCTCTTTTAAATAGGGCACAATACATGGCAGGCAAAGACAGGTTTCCCTGGATCTCAGCACTGGTTAGCCCTACCTTTATAAGTGAATTTCAGCTTATATTTCCACTGCTGGGTCAGTGCTGACCATGTCAGCAAGCACCTCTTATTCTGTACATTGAAATCAACCAGTAAGACAATCTTAATGTTCTAAATGAACTTGTAAGTTTTAGTGCATGGCTCAGAAGAGGCAATAAGTCTGGGGCCTGTCCCATGCTCACTCTTAAAGGTTCAGCCTCGAACTGTGGCCTGCTTCTGACAGAATCATGGAACAGCCTGCTCTGAGCTGCTGACACCCTCCCGTCAGACACTGTATTCAAAATGACTCCTCTGTCCTTTTTGCAGGCAGCTGAGCGACACTGCTCTCTCCTTACACAGTGGAGGTGCAACAGGAGTGTCCACGGTTGGGCCCAATGCAGGATTCCTTATAGAACCCAGTAGATCAGATCATGCATTATGGTTCAGCTCCTCCCCCACTCCCTTAACAATTGGGAGAAAAGTGGTGGCAGCTACTGTGACCCAGCTGGGATGGACACAATCCCTATTTTCCACTTGCTATACAAATCTCTGATTCTCCAAAAATATCCCACTGACCAGCACTGTGATCCAGTGATGATTTCCCCCTCTACACAATTTGCAGAAAGGCAGCTTTCCTGGAGTTTTTCCATCCTGTCATGGAGCCAAATGAGAATCAGCCTTCCTGCAGCTTGCCATCTTGGAATCTCCTTTCTTTTCTCTTTTTGCTGTTGGGGATTGAATTCAGAACCTTGCAATGCTAAGCCACTGAGCTCTACCCCAATTCCAAGTCATTATTTTTTTAAGTCTATATTGATTGTTTTTAATAGATGTGTTTAAACCATTTGCATTTAATTTAATCATTGATATATTTGAATTTAGGCCTATCATTCCATTATTTGTTTTATGTTTGTTTCTTATGTTTTGCTTTTATCTTTTCTGCCTTATTTAAAATTTATTTTTACTATTTTAACTTACCTATTGTGTTTTTCCACTATGTCTTTGCATTTTAACTGCTCCTTTAGTTTTACTCTAGTTCCTATACTTGTATCAGTTAGAATTAACATCTGCTGATTTTCTTTACTGATTCTTCCTATGCTGAGTATGTTTGGATTTTATCTTGGTCATTTTGAATATTATAAGACTCTGAGTCTTGTTTAAATACTATAAGTAATATGGATTTTTTTTTTTTTTGCCTCCACAGTCAATCAACCCTGGTAGGTTCAGGTGGCAGGTTCTAATCAGCTTTGTGTGAGGCTGTGATTTTAATGCCAGTTCCATTTTCAATGCCTTTGCAGTTATTTCAATTTGACTCATTTGTGTGCCATTGAGAAGCTACTCTAGGACCTAAGAAATTGCCTAAGTACAATTTCTTTGATATGCTTTGATATGTCTTTGATATGCTACTTAGGATCAGATTCACACATCAGGGGTGAGCCCAGGCATTAATAAACAACTTTACGGAGTTGCTTTCCAAAGATCCTCCCTCTCCATGATCTCCCTGGTATTTTTTGGTTCTCTGAGGTCCCCACTTGGTCCTATAGTTAGAAAGTTGGGACTTTAGCTAACCCACTCTGTTGTGCTCTTCGTACAAATTCAGCCATGGTAGGACTGAATGATAGGAGGACAGAGCGACAAAAAAGGCAGTGGGGGATCTCCCCATTCTCCTGTGATCACAATTCTTCCAGCTAGAAAGGCAGTCTCAACCCCAACCCTTCAGAACCTTAGGCACAAATAAGTCTCGACTGTTGCTTCTGCCCTTGCCAGGAGACCCCTTTCCTGTGTCTACAGTGATAACAGGTTTCTTCTGAAGAGATCGCTTTCTGTATCTAGGTCGAAGATATCAGAGGATAACAAAATGTACCCTCTCTGCTGGGAATCTTTTTTTTTTTTTTGCATTTTTTTAATTATTATTTTTTGAACAACCTTACACGATTTTAACAAAATAATATAAAATGTGTATAAAATGTGTAAATATTCTGGATATTGCAATTATCTCCAGGAGTGCCCCCCCAATTACCCTCCCTTATCCCTCCCTTCCCTTTCCCTTTATAATTCTAAAAAAAAAGTAT
>PVKS010039060.1:0-17541 GCA_004027875.1 Aplodontia rufa | reverse complement strand
CTGTCAAAACATGCATGTTTGAATGTGAACCAACAAATCCCTTCATTATGTAAGATGATGCTGAACCAATAAAAAAATTGTTAAATCCAAAGTCATTAGATTGTTTTAAGAATTAAATCATAGAACGTACATAAAATATTTAGCAAAGTATCTGAGCAAGCTCTTAATAAATACTGATTTGAAAAGACCAATAAGTATGCTATTATTAGCAATAGTAATGTCAATCATTATTATTAACATCGTTGATATTTTGTTGAAAGCATTTCTCTATTATTTAAATTTTTTCTCTTGCTGGCATTACCACTGAAATAAGCTAATAACTTTTTTCTTCTCTAAACCATGGATCTGATATTCATTATAAACATTTAAAATTTTTATCTTAATTCATAATGTAAAATTTCCAAAATAAATTACATGCAATAGTAGAACTAAACCTAGATTTTCTCAATATGCTATCTTTGCAACAAAGGATATAGATTCTTGCTTCACTTCGATTTCCATGTTATATTCATATTATGTTCCGGACTTATCAATGTGCATCCATAGTTTGACATTGTTAAACCACCTCTTTATCACAAAAGGGCAGAGTGATTGTAACTGGCTTTCTTCAAGGTTAACTCTCCTGTCAAAGCAGAGAATTGGGTGCGCTTATGGTAACAAATCTACATGGCCTGCACTTTGACAATATTATAGCCTTAAATGTGTGTTGAAGTGCTTTGGGAAATATAAAGCAATATAAAACGTTGGTGTTTATTGCTGTTTTTTGTATAATTTTGGCTTTGCTATTATTTTCAGTATATGAAAATAGAATTTTTCATGAATTGTTTTAGATTCCTGAGGAAGCTATAATAGAAAAAAATGTTCAGAAATGTAACAATAAGCCTTGTGCTTACAAATTGTTGGTATGTGCAAGCATCTTGAGCATATAATGCTTTGAAATATCCCGCTTAAAAGTTCACATAACAACTCTCTCTTGCTTAAATTATAGATTCTGGCGAATGAAAGTATGTTAATAAAAATAGTTTATAAATAATATAGTTCTGTTAAAGCTACATGTCAAATTCAACATTCCGTGGTAAGTCAGAAGATAAAAATACAGACCATCCCATTTTAACCATCACTTTCTACTTGGTCTCTAAAATTCACATTTCTTTCTGGAGACAGATAAATAGACTGATATGTCCCACTTACCCAGATGTTGAACTAACGAATGAGATGTCCATCTCCCTATTCTATAATCATTCCTATAATCCAAGAGAAATATACAGGGATACCTAAAGTGATAGGAAAACATTTATGATCCACTGGATATTTTTTTTAAAGTTAGGCTCCAAAATAAGTGTACACTATGATAACTATTTATTGGTAACATGCACAGAAACTTAAAAATCATGGTGTTTGGGAAATGTGGTCTCTTACAGCATCTGTTCTTTTTTTCTTTCATTCAATATACAATATACAAGCCAAATTAGTGAATTTGTTCTTTTTTTGGCTATGCCATGTAATTTTCTTTCGTGCTATTGTTAATATATGTATGCTTGTGTGTACACACATCTCTATAGATGTAATGAAGAAAGACAGCATTTATGACTATCTATGTAAATAAGTACTTGCATACATTTTTGTGTTTTTCCAACTTTTTTCTAATTAATTTAGCTGCTCTAAATTATTTTAAGCAACTAAGCCAGTTGAAGGGGAAGAAATACCATTTACTTTCATATGGAAAGTCAAGGCCCTTTGAATGTGGTTTCAAACTACCTTTCCATTGTTTCTTCCCTAAATATTCAACATATACTCTGTATGTAAGCCAAATTAATGCATTTAGTGGTTTTAGTCTTTGGCTTGGAATTTACTTCTTTTACCTTATTTTTAATTTTCCTTCCTCTGATAAAATATCCTTCAGTCCTTCCCGAAAACACAATTTTCAAGATACAGTTTCATATATACACACTACCTCTCTATATATGTACATATTCGTATGTGTGTGCATGCGCATAAGCGCATGCGCAAGCCCAACTACAACTTTCTATGCTGATAGACCATTTTTGTGAACATGCATTTTAATAGTTACACTTTCTTTAATATTTATAGTAGGGTATGCCTTTAGTTGGTACTACATAATATATTACTTATCTGCTTTGATATAACTATTTTCTACCCATAACTATTTCACTCGATTAAAATAAATATTATTCCTTGTAATTTCGCTATTTTTCACCCTCAAAACAAATGAAAAATTACCAGAATCTTCCCAATATTTGCCTCTTTCATTTTAATTCTATGATGTCAGTAATCAAATAGTTTATCTTTTACAACAATAACCCTAAATTATTATCCACTTATTTCTAAGGAAGTCTTGAGAAAGTGAAGTAAAATTTTGGAGAGAATCCTAACAGAAAATAGAAAATAAAAAACAAAAACTAAAGGGAAGGAAAAGAAATATGAATCATAGACATCAGTTATTTCCAAACTATATTTTGAAAATATTTTTAATCATAAATACTTCAACAAAATTGAAAAATTAAAAAAACTCATGTAAATATTCAGTGTATTTAACAAGTTAAATATAGACTTCCTGGTCCAAGTAAAAATGGTGGGATTCCAAATTGTTAACAATTGATGCCTCTCCTTCAATTCTGCACTGGCTACTACAATTATCTTGTTTTATTTTATTTTTTTAAAAGAGTGTTTTATGTTTCTTAATTGATTTTTTTTTAAGAGAGAAAGGGACAGTGAAAGAGAGAGAAAAAGAGAGAATCAATTTTATTTAGTTTTTCATTCAGCTTTTGTTGCTCTGAGACTTCGTTGCATACTTGGTGCTGGGGTTTGAACTCACTTACTTGCTCATGGCGGGCAAGCACCGTAACCACTGAGTCTCCACTCCAGCACCTGGTTACTACAAATATAACAATTTTAAAGATACTGACAATACTTATTCCAGTACACTAATAAATTTTAAATTGGCCACTATTTTAACTAAACTCTGAGCTTCCTGTGTAAAGATAAGGAGGCACATACAAATATTGCAATGTCAGTATATAAGGCAAAAAAAATCAAAGATTTTTCAAAGAACCAATCTCTCTAGCAAAAATAAACGTGACATTTGCATTTTTTAAAAATCATCATTCAGAAATCCATTTGACAATGCCTTCTAAACAGGTCTTCATGCTGCAGAAAATCATACCTCATATAGTTGTATCTTTTATTTTCACTCAATAAAACCTAGGGAGAACTTTCTTGAGGTGAAAGTATTTCTACTTAGAGTTAAACAGCTTAAGTCTACAAAAATAAGTTATATGTAAAGAAACAGTATATAAATAACTTAAAAATGGATATAATCTAACTATATCTTTGTTAAGTATATTTTTGTAGGTCTTTTTTTTTCAGTAGAAGTTTCACAGCATTTCATTTTAGGTGAAAATTTTAAGTAAAACTCCACGGGATGTGTTTTGCTGTATAAATGAGAAAAAAATATGTTCTTAATGTCCTATATACAAATCGTGACCTAGATTTTCTTTTCAACCCTGCCCTCTTTGTAAAGGATCATATAAAATATTAATCTGCAAAATGCTTTTCAATAGATTATTGATGAGTAAGTAATTTTCAATAGCTCATAGATAGACTGTCCAACATTTTGGTTGAATGTTCTCTTTGGGGCAGACTTATTCCAGCTCCATACAACTGACCTTCTGCATCATCCCAGGAATGTATATAGCAAGTATTCCTTTCTGAACAATCCCTGTAATAAAGTCATGGTACCATTTCGTTTTCAAGTCAAACAAGATTTGCAGACATTTATTATTCTTTACCCCTCAGTAAGAATCCTTTGAAATGGATGATCTTTTAACCTATCTGCTCCAAGTCAGTTATTAGGTATTTTTTTCTCATTGTTTGCACATAATATTCACTGTAATCCACCCACATGTATTCATTTCTTAATTTTCTTCCTTCTTACTCATTTTTTATTATATTTTCTTTATTCTTTATTTCCTTTGTTCTTTTTTCCTTTTTCCATTCATCATACAATTATTTATGCTGTATTAAACTCAGCAGGTAAATTAAATAATTTGCTATATGTTACTATCTACCAAGTAAATATCTTACTTGAATGAAAAATGCCTCACTCATGGAAGCACGGTATAGGTGAAAAAGATTGGCTGGAAACAAGCAGTGCACTGTTATAAGATTATATATTTACAGCTCTTTGTGGCCAAAAGTTTAAAAATAAGTTCAATCTCACATTGCAAAAGAACAAAATTAATGTTAGAAGGTAGAAAGAAGGGTAATGAAAAATAAATAAACCTACATGAAATGATAAAGATCTTTGGGTTTACTGTGCCATTTATGTGTGATCCCTGTCAGATAACATGAAGCAGGATGAACATTGGTGCATTGGAGATGATTTTCCTGACACAAGAGTTGAAAGTGAGTGGACAAGTGAGTGTAAAGGCTGGAGGCCATCTGGGTGCCTATTGTGAAAGTCCAAAAAAATTAATTTTGATATAGATTCTTCAGAATTCATACCATTGAATATAGGAAGTGGGTGAAGGAAAAATATCTGATATTCCAAATTTCTGATGTAGGAGGCTAAGTGGATGGGACCCCATATAAAACAACTTATAAAAATAAAGAAAAAGAATATTTTAGTTCATACTTGATGATCCAGACTTCTTAATCAATGTGATAAATAAGCCAACTAAACATTTATCTTAAATACTGTGCTTCATTCATTTTTATTTCATACAATTTTTTCTGTCTTTGTCCCAGAATGTCAGAGTGGCATGGAAATAAAGGTTCAGATTCTGAAGACAGGCTTTCTGAGTTTAAATCCTGGTTCAAACTTTGTAGCCCGTATGAAGGTGGGTAAATTTGGCATCTACTTTGTTCATTTTATTAATCTTTAAAAAGGATCTAAAAATAAATTAAAGATGCCTATCTCATGGGGTTGCTGTGATTGATAAATGAACAATATATGTAAATGGATTATGTAATTGTGAACTATTATTATTATATACCTGCTTTATATGTTCTTAATATAATCTGCAAAAAATATTTTTGTTTATTAAGCTTGTTTTTCATCAAGTAGTAAATCAACTGTTATTACTTTCCCACACCAAAATACATAGATGAGTTTCATTGTCTCTTATTTTGTTCCTGCTCTGTAACTTACATTACATACATCCCATAAAAAATTTTCATGTGCAAGTTTTAGCCATGTTATTGATTGTAGTCATGGGGGTCAGAAAGAACATCATAGTAAATGTTAAGCATAGACAGTTTGAATTAATCACCCTTGAAAAAGGGGACCCTGCAATTATATGTGTTAGAATGAGAGTTGACTACTTTAGATTTAGGGTCTTGAAAGAACAAAAATAATTTTAGAATTAAAAAAGAGGGCAAAGAGCAAGCACCTTATGTGAACTAAGGTCTAAATGTGAGTCCTATGAGGATGGTGACAGAGATGGGAATCAAAATTGGGGTCATAGAGGTTAGCCAGTGGCATCTGAAACACTAACACAAAGTGAAGAGAAAGCAAATTTCCACATCAGGAAATTTCAGTTTTAGCAAATGGTAGCCTGAATATTCTGGGAAGATACCCCTACTACCAAATACATGTTATATAATATGTTTCTAAAAATAATTTTAAACATATTATATAGATACCTAAATGGATAAAATAAGATAACTTTCTTGGGTAGGGATAAAAATAAAAAAGAAACTTAAAAACTGATTGAGAAACTTTAAGACATTCACCAGTACAAGAACAGAAAGTGACTTTCATTTCCACTCCTGGCTTCTTTGCATTTCCTTAGACTCTTCAGAAGTGAAAAGCTGGAGCTAAAAACAAAAGATACCGTTTAAAAAGGTGCTCCTTCTATGAAGGAGTAAGATCCGAAAACACATTCTTATTAGAAAGTTAAGGTATCTGAGGAAATTTTCTTCTCATTGTACAATTCAAGTGGAAAACATGGAAAATCAAACCCTGGAATTCACACATAGTTTGTCATCATTAGATTTAGGGTTTCAATTTTAAAACATGCACAATCAAGAAAATCCTAAGTCTATGCATTAATTAAATGTATGTTGAGCTTGGTAGCCTGAAGAAAATGTTCTAAATCCTCTATGGGAAAGATAACCTTAAAACAGATGCATTAAGATGTCCATGAAAAAACATCACCCAAATGTAATTTCAACCACAATTATATGTGTGTGCATACAAACATGCACACACATATATATATACACACACACAAACTTTGCCACTATAGTTGAGACTTCAGAGAATAAATGATCCCCAGATTTAATTCTTCTAAATAAAAGTAAATTTGCAAATATTGAAAAGTGAAATAATCACTAAACATATATGAAGCAGAAAAACACAAAATTAAACATGCATTTAAAAATAAGAAATTGTCAAAAATGACTAAACCCATTATGAAAAACATCATAATAGATTTTCTAGAAAGAAAAAGTGAAATGAGTGAAGTGAAATAAAAGGAAAGAAAAACAACAGCAATAACACACATACACGCACACACACACATAAACATACCTTAGGAAACACAAGAAACAAAGCATTAAACACAAGCAAATTAATAACAAATTGGAAAACGAATAAAAACAGAACAACAAATTGTAAAACAGATGTGAGGAGTAACAAAATACAAGATACATGATGATTAATTTTCAAGAGAGATGTAAAAAAATGAAGAGATTACAATGAAATGCTCTAAAACAATTGGCAAACTAGCAAAAAAATCTACAGGGGGAAGCAATGCTTTAAGATATAAAGATGGTGGATATATTCCAAACAATGAAAGACAATCTAAAATTCAAGAAGTCTAATGAATCTCTGCAAGAAAAATAAATAGAAATTTCCACCTAGGCATATCAGCACTGAAAATCTTAAGCAAATGAAAGGAAGGGAAGAAAAATAGATGATTAGCATATTACTGTACACATTTATTTATATTAATTATCATTTAATAAAAAAATCAGAATTTCCTGCCCATAGATTTTTAATAAAAAAATCTAAAACTATCTAGGGGAAAACATCCTCCAAAGAATGCTTAATATACCGAAGACAAGGTTCATGTAAATAAATGTAAAGATTTACAAATCATCAAAATGCATTTATGTAACATAAAAGAAAAAAACTACAAATAGTAAACAATAGTTGGGTGAGATCCATGAGGATAGAAGGATGTTAAGCATTCTAATGTTCTTAAATTTTGAGGAAGTTGGGATAAATGAATGGATAATTTTAGATGTTCAAAATGGCATCTTCAAATTTAAAACTAAACCACAAAAGAATAAAATAAAACAAAGAGTTAACAGTGGTTAAGGGCTGCTGGGTTTAATCCACACTTCCAGAAAACAGAGCATCAAAAACCAAAGTGTCAATGGTCAATATGAAAATAGGACAAAAGAAGATTTGAAAATTGAAACTAAACTGAAAGAAAAGTGTAAAAAAAAGGAGTCATTTGAAATCCACATCAATAAAATAAGATGCTAGAAATGAATCCAAATAGACAATATTAAATTGTGTATGAGACAGGTGTCTTTAGTCTTGACAATATGAATTAAAAAAGGAAAGAAAAGAAAAAAGTGATACTAAATGTCACACAGAGAAGTGAGACAGTGAAAACAGTTCTTTTAAAGAATATAAAGTAAAAATATTGTCTATTAACACTGTTCTATTTATCTTTTAGTAATCATAAGCAACAGAGAAAATGCAAGTTTATTCAATTGTCTCCGTGAAAATTTACTTGATCACAGTGAAAAAAACTAAGATAATCTGAAGATAAAAGCATCAAAAGTTGTAAAATAGAATAATAACTTTTAGATACATAATTAACCATAAAAATAAAAATCATAGTGATTCTTATATTTCTGATAACACTTGAAAGTATCGTTTATATAATGATACCATTTACAAAATCACAAGGAAAGATAGCTAGCTTTAAATCTTGCAAAGAATATTTTTACCTTTAGGGAAATAAGTAAATTATTAAAAACATATATCAATCCAAAATAAGTGGAACCATACATTATGTGTGTGAAGATGGCATGGTAACAATGTAAATCTCTCATAATGGATCCTTTGAAAAGGAACAGGGCTGGAAGCCTTGCCTTACCTGATGTCAGCGACAGGAAACAATAAAGTGCTATGTTGGTGTAGTGACAAATATTCTGAACAGAATGCAGACTCTCCACAGATCCCACCCATGTGCTGTATTGGTATGTGACTGCTTCAGTGCAGTACACGGAGGGCAAGGAGTAAGAAGACGTACTGTAGCAACTGGTTCCCAAACTGACACTAGTTGGAAGAATCAATCCATTTGGATTAATTTTCTAAATAAAAAAACTAAAATTTCATAAGAAATGATACTAACATAAGCATTTATCTCAATAAGAAAATGGATAATGCCTTAATTAGCACATGAATACTAGAATGATAAAGAAGTTCGATTTAAACTCACATTTTATATGTAAAGATGAAAATTGAAATTAAGTGGCCTCGAATTTGGGACATATATTAGCAACACATATAAGGAGCAAAGGATAATTACCATATATATGTTTATATCTGTTCCTCCTCAAAATCAAAAGGAAAAAAGTAATCTATTAGAAAATGGGCAAATACACTCACATGTACAAATGTTTTTCATTTTTTAGCAGTTTTAAGAAAATGTTACCTATGTAATGATGAGATATATATTTTTTCTTCATTCAATACATAAAGAAAAATTCCTACATTAATAAATATGGGTAACGATATAGAAAAATAGAAACCCTTATGCTGTAATATGGAAATACAGCTAGCAATAATCATACTAATAAGTACTTTAGCAAAATTGACTATTTATATTTTTATGGTTTTATGTGTTTTAAATATAATACATTTACAAAAAACACTGAATTCATGGAGATAAGTTTCTGGATATGTGTGAGCTCAGAATAGGTGAACGTTTGTTTTATTTTTCTTAGGATGGGTGGTGTTAGATAGGTTAGAGGATTTAAAAAATTCAGAGCATACCAATGTAGACATGCCTTACATAAAGACTATATTTAAATAGATGTAATTGACTATAAAAGCTCATTCCCAAAAAATAGCTCTGCTTAGCATAAATCACTTTCCAAAATGAAGACTCATAGTCTGTTGGCTGCCCTACTTTCCTCCCCTTCTCTGTCTCTCAAGATCACTTAGGAGCATCACCATGTAAGATATCCTTAAAAACTTACTTCTACTGTTTAGTCTCCTGGGCTTCTGAACACCTTACTGTGTGATGTGTCCCCATAAGAATTATTTCAGCTAATTCTGGAGACATAATAAATACCCTGAATGGATGCAGAGTTTAGTGTTCTGCATAAGGTTTTATTTTCAAATACAGAAATAACCCCTTAGTTCTCCTCACTGATTAATGTTACTTCTGAGGCTTTTTAAACACAAATTATTATGCATACAAAAGCAAGACAAGATCAAATTAACCCCTGGATCTGTTTTCCCATTTTAAATATGAGCACAACAAATGGATTTTCTGGAAAAAAATCACAGAATCATAAAATTATTAGAGCTTGTGCTTTCAAATCCAAATATGATAATCTAACTGTAATAAGTGCAGGGAGTCTCATTTATAAAAATGAAAAGTCTAAGACTCTCACAGCCATTTAAAGCAAAAGCCAAAACTCAACTGTAAATCCTGATGCTTCTGTAGGGATCATCCCCTTGTCTTTTGAATTAAATTAGTTTTAAACTCTGTTTTTCACTGAACTCTACAACTTTTGTTTGAGTTTTACTGGGAAAAGCAGTCAAGAGAATTTTATTTTTTACAAAGGAGTGAGTTAATTTTAATTTTTCATCCAATTTTTATTTTTCTTCCACTTAGTTGTGTGTGTGTGGTGCTGGGGTGTAAACCCCAGTCCTTGTGCATGCCAGGTAGCTTCTTTACCACTGAGCCGTCTCTGCAGCCCCCAGTTAAGAGAATCTTAACCAAATTATTTTATAAAATCTAACCAGTACTTCAAACTGTACATAAAACACTTGAATGGAAGGCATAGATCAAAGAACACTAGAGTATCACAGATTAGCTTACTACTATTATTTTTTTAAAAAATTAGCTATGAAGTTTAGTCCTGATTTGCATGTTGTTTCATCTTAATGTCCTGCTAGGAAAGCAGGATTAGTTTATAATGTCAGGTAATTGATTAATATTGCCTTTTTAAAACCTTAATGTCTTCTAATGGAGAGAGAAATAAAAACTATGACTCACCAGAATAAAACATAATACTAGACTATGACATAATTTGTGCCCTTCATGGTGCTTCATAATATACGTGAATATAAATGTTAGTTTTTTCATCTATAAAATTGGTACTTCTATACAGAACCTATCTAGAATCCAGTAGACCTGAGATTTGTGTGGCTCCTTGTCCCTCTTCTTTGTCTCCTGGAAAGAGACTTCTAAACCTTTTATGAAGCATTTCTTGTACTTTTGGGTCTCATCAGCTTCCAGGTCTCAGGTTTGCTCAGGGGACGGAAGGTGGAGTTCTTTATATTAAGACACAAATACAACTTTAAATAAAGAGAATAAATACCTTAACAAAGAGTTCAAGCTAGGAAAAATAAATGAGAGAAAAAAATGAAAAGATTGAAATAATCTTAAACCTTTTTAGATTGTCTTGTCTAAGAAAGACACAAAGAGAGACCAAATAGACATAAGAATTAACAAACACAAGAGCTACTCGGTTTATTTCTGATTTGTATTTAAGAATTATAAATATGAATAGCCCCACCATAAAAGAACAACTGAGAAAATTCAGGAATAGAGTATAGATAGGTGAAAAAACATGAAATAAACATAAACTTTGGACTGAGAAAGCTACAGAATAGTTCTGAGTCCAACAAAAATAAAAAAAAAATTAGCACTCAAGGGCAACTGTTCATTTGGAGTAACACTAATTAAGAAGCAGAATACCATGTTCTGTGATGATAGGTTAGAATCAGAGAGACATGTATTGAAAAATAATTTAACCTCTTAATATACTTGGAAAATTCAGCTACTTGAACCTCATTGTCTTCTGTATAACAGAGATAAGATTTATCTAATCTTTGAGACCTGGAATGTTGGATAAGCAATTATCACTCCCCTTGTGAAGGCAGAATTTTGGAAATGCAAATTAGCAATTTCTTCATGGAATTCTCAACTGGTGAGATTTTTCCATTGAAATCCTCAGAATTTGAAGGGTACTCAAAATAGTCAAAATAGTACAATTAATGAGTAATACTTAGACAAAAATATTACTTTATTCTTTAAAATTTTAGTAGTCTTCTGGTTTGGAAACAATAATTTCTGTTTTAGTCAGGATTTCATCACTGTAACTAAAATACGTGACAAGAGCAACTTTGAGGAAGAATAGTTTGCTTTGACTCAATGTCTCAGAGGTTTAGCCCATAAACACCTAGCTCCATAGCTCTGGGCCCAAGATGAGGCAGAATGGAGGGCATGATAGAGGAAAACAGCTCAGGAAACAGGGAGGTCCCTAACCATGTGCAGAATGTAAACCCCACAGGCACACCAACTGTTACTCACCTCCTCACACCACACCCTAGCTACCTATAAATTATCCTTGTTAATCCAAATCAGTGGCTTAATCCACTGATTAAGTTAAAGCTCTTAGAATCTAATCCTGCTACTTCTGATCATTCCTACCTTGTCTCACATATGAGCCTTTTGGGAACATCTCATATCCAAACCATAACAAGTTCTTAGTGTGTCAATTTGAATGAGATTATTGTAGATTTTTCCTTTTCTCAGTTTGCATTGAGCAGAAAAAATGTAAACAATTAGCAAAAAGGAAATATGTTTAAGAAACTAGCATAGTTGGGTTCTTTGAACATCGAACAAGAAAGAATAAATTGAGGCCTGAATCAGTGGTTGCACCAGTACCAGTTTACCTCAGAGGGGATGATGATAAAAGTGTGAAGACACACTGAACAAATTTGGCCTGGGAGAACTCGTGGAACAGGGAGGCAGTCTGATCTTAAGGGAACCAGAGGTGGTGCGGTGGGCTGGTATCTAAAAAGTGCTCCGTGTTTCTTGGCTGGCAAGTGAAGTGTTGAGGCCATCTTAAAACAGTTTCCCTGTGGCTTTCTGCTGCAGATGTCCATATGATCATAGCAAGTGATACCAGACTGTCTCGGCAAGCACTTGCCGTGGGGTCTCATAATTCCTGTGTGGGAAAGAGCTGAAGGTGGTAAACTCATGTCTTCCAATGTGCTCTGACATGTAACTATAGAATTTAAATGGCTATAGGATTGCTAGTGCTTTTAATCAGTAGTATCTGATATCAAATTAAGTATATTTAGCTTAAATTTGTGTAGTGGGAGGGGAGAGATGTATCTAATCTAGCCACAATTGTGGAGGCCCACAGGCCAAGTCTGTGTTATTTTCAAAATACAATGACAGGTTGTAAAAGTAGAGATTTCAATCTTAGTCCAATATGGATGAGGATTTTTGCTTCACATTACCAGCATTGCAAAGCCATGTCAAACTGTTTTCAGCCTGCCAGACAGAATCTAAATTCTTTTTGTATTGTTCATCTGAACCTTTGTTCCTTTTCAAAAGCAGCACATATTTTATGACACCACTAAATTTCAAGTAGGTTGGTTCTGCAATGGCATTAGATTGTTTATGTGAGCCATTTCCATTTATAAGGCTTGTAAAAATGTGGTAAAATGTGAATTATCTAGACTAATGAGAACTAATTCCTAAAATAAATAAAGCCATGATTTACCAAAGGGACCCTTCATAAAATTTACTTATATTTAAACAATGAAATATTGAAACTATGTGACTTTCAATACAAGGAAAAACAATACTACTACAATGTGCAACTGATTTGATAGATTTTTATGTTTTCTAACAGTCTCTGAGTAAAGATAAAGCACACAAATAGCGTTTGATATCCCTGGTGAACATATTGGAGTTGTTTTCTTTTTTTCTATTCATTTGTAGCATCAGTATGTTATTAAGATTATGTATGCACATGTTTTTAAAGAAATTACAGGTTCATTTCCAGTAATACATATAAAGTCATAGAATGGATTCTCTAATTGCCAAAGTGGTGTTAAATTTTGAGATTTTTATAAATTCTTCACAGCAACTAAGGGATTTTAAGAATATGTCCCAAGTCAAAATGCTATCCTAAAAGAGCTACTCATCTACAGGATTGTTTAAGTATCACTTCTTCTATGTTTAAAGAAATTCCACTTAACTTATTATATTTATGCTTTTTAAAAATGCCTTTGTGGGTCTGGAGCAGTGGCTCAGTGGTTATGGTGTTTGCTGGCATGTGTGAGTACCTGAGTTTGAACCCCAGAACCATGTATACAACAGTGTTGGAGCAACAAAAGCCACATGAGAACTAAATAGAATTGATTCTTTCTCTCTCTCTCTCTCTCTCTCTCTTTCTCTCAATGTCCCTCTCCCTTAAAAAAATGCCTTTGTGAAGCAAGTAAAGTTGGTGCTATCTGTACTTTACATGTATTGACTGATGGTTGAATTCAAGGCACAGGGCTTGGCCTTGTCTTTATTCCCAGGCCTCTGCACTTCCCATTGACATCTTTCTTGTCTGATGACTCCACTGAAAACCTTGCTGACCAGGGGAAGAGTTTTGAAGTCTTTGAGAATATGTAACAGGTGATGTTCACAAAAGACTTCTCTCTGATTCCCTCTCCAATAGCAGCTTTTTCATCTCCCTTGCCCACTGAAGAAGGCCTAAAAATGTGAATGGGGAAGATGTTCATTAAGGTGCATCAGGTGAATCCATCCATTGTTACCTTCAAGACATTAATTTTTGGTCCTTTGAACACTAACATAATGGAATTTCCTTTTACCAACTTTGGGAAAGGAGGAATGAATCAATAAAGAGATCAAGTTGCTGGCTTAAAAAGAAAAACATCAAGGTTTCAGATGTAGAGTAGGAAGATTTAAAAACAGAAACAATATGGATGACACACTGTTTTTCCTACCAACACCACCCTCTCTTGATCCAGCCTAGAAAAGCCCTGGAACTGAAAAGAAGGAAAAAACAATAATTGATAAGAGAATAAAACGCAATGTCTGCCTTCCAATCTACCTCTCTGTAAGGGGAGGTGGAGCCCAGCGTGAGAAAGTATAAGAAAGGAAAGGAAACCTTTGAAAAAAGAATTAGTCTCATCTCAGTCTAGAAAAGAATGCCTATTCTGGGCACAGGATTTGGAACTGTGGTACTCAATGGCATTGATCCCAAGAACTCTTCTTCCTCTTAAAAATTATTACAGATTGCATTATATTTTCATTGAATAAAGTGTGTGTGTGTAAACATGTATACATGTGTGTGAAATTAAGACTGAGAAGTTGTTTAAAATGTAAAAAAATCATTAGTTCCATTAATGATGTGAATGATATGCTTCCAAAACAATGAAAAAATGCACTATTAATATTATTATAGAGTAATCTTACTGCAAAGACTCTGAACGGGTTGCAGGAAAACTTAGGGTTCCCCAGGTTATGCTTTGAGTATCGTTTTAGTGGGTCATATGTATCATACACACACACACACACACACACACACACACACACACACACACATTCTCTCACACATACCTGGAATGACTTATTACTTTAAGTTTTGTGGGGGGAAAAAGCAAATCTTTTTTGAGGCTTTGGTGATCAAACAACTATTGCCAGATCAGGGGGCAAAGTGCAATTAGTACTTGTTTCTATCCTAGAGGTTATAGGTCTGAAATCCTGAGAGTGCAAAATCCAGCAAGTCAGTCTTATGTGTTGACAAAATTGAATCTTCTGTTCTGAAGTGGCAGAGAAGAGGACTCACAGTGGCTTAAAATCAGCCACCTCTAATCTCCAAAGTGAGCATCTTACAAACTGACCACAGACTCTAGCATCCATTGTCTTTCTCCTCTTATATTTGGGAGACATTAAAAGTAAATGGAAGTTCTGTTAGAACGCTTAGGTATATGGTAAGAAATCAGCTGCTAGCCTTGACTTCCTGGAAACTTAAATCAAATCATTTCCTAACCTAACTTCAGCAGATCCAGTGACTATCCGCAAGCCTGAGATAGCTTCTGTGGTACTCAGCTTTACTTACCAAAACAAATATTTTTCAGGCCCACCCTGAGACAGGGCTAGAGTTAAAAAATGAGGACTCCTAGATATTTCAACATAGAGTTTGGAGGATATTTTTTCCCAAGTCCATTAATGTTTCAATCAGAAAAACACATAATTGAGAGTATGCATCCTCCCTGAAATTTTTACGATCTATAGCCATGCAGTGTGCCCTAACTCAACCAGACAGGATATAGTAAGAGAAATGAAGGCAAGGAAGATCATATGTAACAGGGACTAGCAACCACCTCTGAATTTTAAGCAAGATTTTAATGAGGTTTGCAGGAGAGCTGAATTTCCTTGTGCATACAAGTGGCACAAATCTGAGCTGGAACAGAGTACAGGCTTGCCACCAAAATGTCACCAGACTGAAAAGTCACAGAACACTTTTCATATTTCATAGTTGAAAGCCAATCTGGAGCAAATCTTTGGTCAAGACACAGAGGGCAATCCTGAAATCTCAGAGGATCATCAGTGGCGGAGAGTTTAGATTGGGGATGGCACTAGAGAGTGGAAGCTAGTCATCAGAAGATTTACGTCTATCTCAAAGTAATCGTGACACAAAGCACAGACCCAAATAAGTGCTAAGCTCATCAGCTCTGAAAACTACAGAGAAGTGCCACGGGTCACACTGTTCACTGTACCTGTAATCACCAAGTTGTTTGATTTCTACTGAACATCAATGCCAATTTAAATAGCAGGTAGATGGAAGAAGCTGGGATTGAATAGTGTGTGCCTGGATTGAACTGGAAAGAGTCAATGAGATAAGTCATTTTCCTGAATATTTGCTTATTCTATAGATAAAATATTTTTGGAGGTGAGGGCTGTACTTTATTAAGATGCTTTGTTCTTTTTCCCCTCAAGAGTAAATCCTGCTTACATGTTCCTTTCTAATTATAATAAAAATGTTACATACATATGTCAAACTTGGAAGTAGCACCTCGTAAATAATACATGCTCAATAAATCCAAATTGTTTATTGCTCTTATCTTTATAATTTCCTGAATCTGCCTGAAATTTTCTTCCCATAACCCATTTATCCCTGGCACATTTTCCATCTTTATTATTGAATTTTCTTGAAAAACGGCTTTTTACTTTTCTGGGGTAACATCATCCTGCTGGAAGATCTAAAAAATTTTGTGCATTAATTTACTTGAACATTTACCACAGTGTGTTAAAATTACATTGTTATATTGTGTGCATGTATGAATATATAACAACAAATCCCATCATTATGTACAACTCTAATGCACCAATAAAAATGTGTTAATATTGCAGATTTTAATTTTTTCAAGGTCTTGATCTTTTCCTCACAGTGGGTGCTTAATGATTTTTGCTGTGTAAATGAGTGTATTATTTCTACTTTGCTAAAAGTATGCATGCAAAAGTTATTTCTGGCCTCAGACTGTATTAATACCAATATTCTGCTCATCCCTGAGCAAAGAATTGAACAGATTTTGAACTGTGCATTAGATCTTCATTATAGAATTGAGTACTAGCAGTTTTTCCATATTTCTTTTACTCAGCCTCTTTTCATAGTAACAATAGTAATTATGTCAGATAGTTTTATTGAGTTATTTTTATGAGCCAATCACTGTGATAAGGGCTTTGAGGAATTATTTAAACATCTCATGAAATTTATAATTTAAGATTTAATATTAGATCCATTTAAAAATGAGAAAACTAAGCCAAAGATGAAAATTTATTTATTTATTTATATACCTAGTAGGTAGCAGAGTCATATTTGTATCCAGCTGTCCTTCTCTGGAGGCCATGGTGTAATCCATTTGTTAGATTGCTCTCTTTTTTTAAAATTTTTATTCAATAAACATGGTCTTACAACAGGAGGGGTTCATCATCATACAATCAAGAACAAAAGTGTAATGACAGAACAAGCCAACATTGGTGTCAGACCATGGTTTCCCCCTTTGGGTTCCTCATGGTTCCATGTTTCACTTTACTTAAAACCCAAGTTAATTGGACTTAAGACCCATTTTTAAAGAATGATCTTTACTTCAGTTGGAAGGGATTAAGAAGATGGGGGGAAGTAAAATCTAGAAATCCAAGGAAATGGAGTAGGGAGGTAGTGTGAATCTCCTGAGTTAGGATAAAGAACTAAAAGGTGTTAGCATGTATACAGCAATTCAATTAGGAATAAGGAAAAGATAAAAATGGAATGGGAGTAGGTTAAAGGCTTTGAGTTAGGAAGAGAGAGTACAGGATAAACTTTAGAAATTGAGAGAGTAGGGGCAAAGAGGTTAATTTGAAGAGAGAAAGAACAAGAAAGAAAAATAAAAAAATATAAAAGATATGGGTTGGGGAATTAGCTCAGTGGCAGAGCACTTGCCTAGCACACGCAATGCCCTGAGTT
>PVKS010039059.1:0-17536 GCA_004027875.1 Aplodontia rufa | reverse complement strand
AAAAAATGTGATATTTATGTACGATGGAGTTTTATTCAGCCATAAAGAAAAATGACATTATGGCATTTGCAGGAAAATGGATGGAAGTAGAGACCATTGTGTTAAGTGAAAGAAGTCAAACTCAGAAAGTTAAGGGATATATGTTTTCTCTCCTATGCAGAAGCTACAGAGGAAAAAAGAAAAGGTTGTGGTGGATCTTCTAAAAATCAAAAGGAGATCAGTAGAGGAAAGAGACCATGAGATAGGAGGCAGGGAGGCATGGAAGAAATGCTTGGGAGTGATATTGGTCAAACTATACTGTTATATTTTGTGCGTGTATGAATATGTAACAACAAATCCCATCAGTATGTGCAGCTATAATGCACCAATGAAAATTTTTGGACAGAAAAAAAAAGAAATGTCATGCTCTTGTTTCAAATGTGAGAACCTATCATCACCTTAGCCTGTAGGAGGAGGATGTTACATGTTATGGCTACTTGAATACCATAATTACTAGAATAAAAACATGCAGAATTATCTGGTATTATTATTTCCAGTTTTGTTTCCTCAGAATTACTGGGTCCATGTTTGAACATCATTGTAATTCACAGAGATAAAGTTATGAAAAAATGCCAGATTTAAAAAAGTTTTGTAGCCCATATTTATAGAGTATTCTGAATGCTAGCCTGTATCCAAATGCAATATTTCCTATTACCCATTTAGAAAATTAAAATTTTGCTGAATATTAAAAAATAAACCAGGATGAGCATGGTGGCACATATCTGTAATCCTAGAGACTTGGGAGGCTAAGACAGGAGGATTGAAAGTTCAAATCCAGCCTCAGCAACTAAGTCAGGCCCTAAGCAACTTAACAAAACAGCACAACAACAACAGCAACCAAAAAACCCTGAAAACTTTGGATGGAAGACATTTTGCTTCAAGTATAGCTACTTATTAAGCTTAAATTGATTCCTCTTGGTAGATTTAGTCAAAACTCAGTTATTTGATTGATTGAGTAAATATCTTAAAATATATAATGAAATAAATAGATAGATAATGGAAATGATAAAATTGAAATATGAACTCATATATAAAAGATTTTTATTCTCCACCAAATACAATATATTTATTTATTTTTATTTTTATTTTTCCAGCAAAATAATATATTTATTTTCTGAAAATTAGATTTACCCCCTAGAGCTCCCCCTAATTACCCACCCTTGTCCCTCCCCCTCTCCCCGCTCCTTCCCAGTACATCTCTACAAATGCCTTAGGTTGTATGTCACTACACTTTTTCAGAGTTTAATACATGAGAGTTGACCACCTTTCATAATGGTTAGGGTTTAGCTCCAGCCTCCACAGATGAGTGAAGACATTTGACCCTTGGTTCTCTGGGTTCTACTGACTTCACTCAGCATAATTTCTTCCATAGCCATCCATTTACCTTCAAAGGCTGCAATATCATTGTTTATAATTGCTGAGTAAAACTCCATGGTATATATGTACCACAGTTTTTCGATCCATTTATCCAGTGAGGGGCATCTGGGTTGTTTCCATAATTTAGCTATTGTAAATTGAGCTGATATGAACATAGATTTTGCTGTGTCACTGTAATGTGCTGATTCTAAGTCCCCTGGAAAAATACCCAGTAGAGGAATAGCTGGATCATCTGGTGGGTTCATCCCTAGTTTTTGAGGATTCTCCACACTGCTTTCCAGAGAGACTGTACCAGTCTGCAGTTCCAACAATAGTGTGCTAGTGTACCTATCTCTCCACAAATCCTCCAGCATCTATTATTATTTTCTTTATTTTGCCAATCTGACTGGCCTGAGGTGAAATCTTAAAGTAGTTTTTATTTGCCTTTCTCTTATTACCAGTGATTTAGAGAACTTTCTCATGTATTCATTGGCCTGATCAATATCCTCTGTTGAGAAGTTTCTATTTAGTTCTTTGGCCTCTTTATTGATTAGATTGTTTGTGTTTTTGAAGTTGAGATTTTTGAGGATTTTGTAGATTCTGGATATGAGACCCCTGTCAGAAGAATCACAGTCCATGATTCTCTCTAATTCTGTAGGAAACCTCTTGACTAATTTGATTATTTCCTTGGCAGTGCAAAAGCTTTTTAGCTTTATGACATCCCAATTACTGATTTTTGACTTTACTTCCTTCACTTTAGGAGACATGTTGAGAAAGTCTTTGCCTAATCCCAAATGCTGAAGTGTTGGAACTAATTTGTCTTCTATCTGTTGCAAGGTGACTGGTTTAATTCCTAGCTCCTTGTCCATTTTGATTTGATTCTCATGCAAGGTGAAAGATAAGAGTCTAATTTCAACTTTTTGCAAGTGGTTGACCTGTTTGTCCAGCACCATTTGTTGAATAGGCTGTCTCTCCTAAATACAATATATCTAAAGACAGTCTTGTAACTTAGTATAATTAGTGTGAGATAATGGGGCTAATAAATGATATTCTTCATCTAAAATTTGGAACCAATGCAGTAAGCAAGAGCAGCGTGAATGGATGGAGACCAAAATGTCAACTTGATTACTGAAATTTGGAGAATGTGATTTTAGATGTGTTGAGCAAGTCAGCTTGTGAATCCTGCTGCCACCTGATCACAGTAGGACAAATTCTGGCCTGTCCCAGTGGAGACCTGCACCTGTCAGGTGCATGGCATGTAGGAGCAAGGAAAATGCATTCTCTCTGAAAGCAGAAAGATGAGAGAGAGAGAGAGAGAGAACGAACTGCCATTCCTCTTTTAGGAAGGAGCAAGAGTGGGGAATGAATGGTGCACAGAGAGACCTGGAGTGTTACTCCAATAAAAGACTCTTCCTAGAATGGAGGGAGAGATGATGGTGTGTGTTCTTGTCAACAGTTTCAAATTTAAAGAAGGTAAACCAGGACCTAAAAGTAGAGTGATTGGCCTCAATTATTACGAGCAGGGAGTGGCAGAATTGAAAGTAAGCCTTAGTCTTATCTAATTCAGGTTCATCAGAGAGTTCTTGCTAATTTAGTCCACATTATAATATCTTAGAGTTAAGTGAAACTTGGACATAGACACATCAACATCAGAGCCAAATATCATAAATTTGTAGCTTTTTATTTGCTTTGTGATGAGGGGGTAAACTCATTAGAATAAAGGTAGTTTACATTTCTATTCAGTGAGTACTAAAATCATGCAAACAAAGCCAGGTAAGATGACACATGCCTATTATTCCAGTTATTTCAGAGGTTGAGATAGGAGGATTATAAGTTTGAGACCAGCCTGCACAACTTAGTGAGGCCCTGTCAAAAAGAAAAAGAAAAAAACCCAAAACCAAAACAGGTTGGGGATGTTATTCAGTGGTAGAGTGTTTATCCAGCATGTGTGAGGTCCTGGGTTCAATCTCTAGTATCTCTTCATGCACATATCTGAATTAAATATATGGGACATCTCAGTCATCAACCAGCTTGCATTAGAGATATAGTAGAGTGTACATTATGTATATGCACACAAATACTTAACACAGTGAAAAGATACAGTAGTATTCATGCACAAATGAGACTGTTACCAGGGAGGTAGTGAATAAGGAATTCAATCAGTAGTATTTTGTAGGATATAAACAGTTAGGGCAAAGTTAAGGAAAGAAGTGATCTAAAGGTCCAAATTATAAGAGGACCATTTTTTTTTATCACAGACAAGAAGAAAGTTCTTCTAGAGTCTACATGGTACATTTTAAAGAGAACTATAAAGTTCAAGAATATCACACATTATTCAGGAGCAGTCAGTGGACCTGCATGCTGAAGGATCAGTAGTCATGATTAATCAGGTCTGTACCCTCATACACTAGAGCAACGAAATGTGTTGAGTTGAGTACCACAATATGAGTTTGTAAATTTTTACTTATAATTTGTGGGTAGATGGATAAAGGCTCTAAAAACTTCAATACTTAGCTTTACTCATACATACAAAGAACATGTTAATAGGACCATGCTTGGTTTCAGGCCCAGTCTCCATTTTGATACCCACACCCACATTGCCTATCCTTGATGAAACTTATCTTTATCTTTTATAAGGGTCTCTGGAGGAATGAGTGACATAAGGTGTGTGCGGGTGCTTTATGAACTTTAACACATTAAGTTTGGGATTCTGACTCTGCTCTAAAATTGTCTTTGTTTTAGTTTAGTGTTGTTTTGAGGATGAATACTGTGCTGGGTACATTTGGAAAAACCCAAGATATCCTGCTTTCTAGGAGTCCCGGAAGAAGAGTGAATAGTCTTTAGAGGCTTAGCAATTATTCTACCCTGGATATTTTTCTGTTAATATTGTTTCTAAAATTATTCATCTGTGGGAAGCTCAACAAATATTTCTTAAGTGACTAACATGTTCCAGGCTGATCAGGTAATCAGAAGTAATGCTTTCATTCCCACAGCATAGCCTGTGATCTTACACATGGTGATTGGCAAAATGTTCGAAGAGCAATCAAACTAGCCATCAGGATCTAGCTGTGCCAATTTGGGTTTGATTTATTATCTCTCCTTTGCCTGATACAACTTGTTCTTGTTTATATAATCTCAAGTAGAAAATACAATGTTTTAGCAAGAATTTAACACTGGCTCTGAATGCAGTTATACCACATATGATTAAGGAATTATTTTCTAATCCAATCCTTCCCTTAAATCTCAAAACATTCAAAGAAATCTAAAGCCCTCCATTTGCTTCAGTTCCTGCTCTTATCATTCTGGCAACAAGTTGGTGGCTTTGGCATGATAATATGTTTTCTCTGTCAAGCTTTCCAATATTACCTGGTGAAATAACAGTGAAACACACTCAGAAGGTGCAAAGTTCCAGCATTTTCCTGTAAAACCAATGATTGAGTCATTTTAGAAGTTAAACTTTTAAAAACAAAAAAAGTTATAATAGAACACCTGTTGATTTATGTGATAAATTCCTTTGTAGTGTATACTTGTTTGAAAAGGAAAATATTGATGCCAGTCTACTGGTGAGGAAGTGGGAGTATGGGTGGGTGGGGCTGTGAACAGCTGACAGGCAACGTCTGAACAAGAAGCCTGATCTGGTTTGGGCTGTGTTTGCCTTGTGACTTTATCACTGCCCATGGTCCCTGGGGTAAATGACTGTATCTTGTGAGATTTCTGAGTCAGTTCTGAAGTAGTTTCTCATCCAAGTTAGGCAACCAAATAAAAATACCGTAAAATGCTTGGGCACTAGCCCAGAACTGATGCTTATGATGAGGTAGATAAACGGAAGCTGAAGGAGAAATTTTTTATATAAATGAGAAAATAGCCAGAATAGTTTTATGGACAGGAAGTTGAGGGGTACAGAATGGGATATGGCTTATTGTGAGTTCTTATGTATAGTAAGAGAAGATGCTTGGTTTTACTCCATGGCACTTTGGGTCAGTAAAAATAGTCTGAAATCCACATGTATGTATGTATTTCTAGCTCTTACATGTGCATTATATAAAGTTTAGAAGAATCAAAAGGGTATGTAGTGAAAAGTTAGTTTCTAATCCTGTCATGTCTCCCCTTCCCAATTGCCAATTTCTAACTTCCTTCTTTCTTCTTTATATTTATTCTAGAGCTAATTAACCTCACTAAACTCAAATACTTTTGCCCAGAAACTTTCAAGATTAGATATTTTCTGGTTAAACTGGGCCTTATTTACCTGTCTTTCAAAACTTCAGTGCTTTATTCATCTTCTTTTCCAGTTCTGCCTAATAAGCTTCTATCATTCCTACTGGTACTGTTCCACTTTCTCAACACCATTCTTGTTCTTTGCTCTCCTTTGGCCTCTCTGAAAGTTATGCTCCTTTGAAACAGGCCAGACCCTATCTCTTCCATCTACTTTCTGTTTTCTTCTTCTCTGAACTCCTAGGTCATTATTTCCATCTGGGACAAATGATCAGACATCTACAAAGATGATGATTTTGAGTTCTGTTTTCAGTATTACAAGAATTTTAAAATATGTTAAATAAAATTTTCAGTTTCATTTTTTGCCTGATACTATATAAATCCAAAAAGAGGCAAAGAGATTAGTGAAAAACTATCAGATGTTACAATGAGAAGTTTGTATTTGGTTAACAAAAAGATTAAAAAATGAAATTAATCAAGATAAGGTCTTTGGCAGAAAAGAGTAAAAGAAATGTGTGATAGAGAAAGGTTTTGAAACATTAAATGTGCAAATATTCAGTACTTAGTTTAAGGCAATAGTTGAGAATATGATGTTGGTAGTCAAGCTGCCCAGACTTGTCCCCCAAGGCAAACATATTTGTATAACTTTGGACAATTTGCTTCATAATTTTGTTTCCTACCACTCAAATGGCAGAAGACAAAGCACTGAATAGAATATCTGCCATGTAGTAAATGTTTAATAAATGTTATAAATTATTATTATTGTTAAAACTTGATTATAATTTTGATTTTTCCCTTTGTTTGGTAGAATAATTGCAAAAAAACACGCCCCCAGCCCCTCCAGATGTCCACCTCCTAATCCCTAGAATCTTTATATTACCTTACCTAATCCCCAGCATCTCTTTGTTACCTTCCTTGGCAAAAGGGAAGGTAGTGATTGAAAATGTGATTACATCAAGGATCTATCCTGTTGTATTCAGATGAACCCTTGAGGGAGGCAGAAGAGTCAGAGAAGATGGGACAACACAGTCATGGTCAAAGTTAAGAGTGGCTCCATGGGAGCCGGTTTCAATCTGCCCTTGCTTATTTCAAGGTGGAAGAAGGGGCTGAGAGCCAAGAAGTGCAGGTGGCTTCCTGGAGGAAGTTGGAGAATGTAGGAAATGGATTTTCTCCTAGAACTTCTAAAAAGAAACTCCCTTGCTGATACCCTGATTTTAACCTTATGGGACCTGGTTCAGATTCTGACCTTCAGAATGGCAAGGTGATAAATTTGTGTTGTTTTAAATCATTAATTTCATCATGATTTGATAGAGCATCCATAAGAAATAATTTTCCCTAGTATAGTTCCTTTCACAGACCAACTTTGTACAGATTATCGTATGCAGTATAAGTGCTAGATGTGAACATTGACCAATAAGTTGGAATTACTGGCTTTAACACTTTAATTTTTTGTGTGTGTAGAGATGAGGAAACCATTGCTAGCCATATGCCAGTTCTCTTTCCCATTATAGATTTCCATTATAGCACAAGTTAAAAATACTGGGGAAATTCCCCGTCTCACTGCCAACAACACACCTAATGGACAATAGATTTATCTATACCCCAATCAGGGTTTTCCCCTTAGTGTCTCTGCTTCCATAATTACAGGTAGTTTGCAAGATAAATAATAGCTATCATGTATTGAACACACAGTATATGCCAGGGGTTATGGGAAATCACCTATAATATCTGTAGTTATATCTATATAGAGTTCACACAAACGTGTGTATAATGGTTTTATTATAGAACATATTTCTTAACATGAGTCATCATAAAAATATTTCTTACTTTCTTCTAGAAACAGGGCCACCTGGGTTTAATCCCAATTCTTTAACTTCTCTGTGATCTTGAGCTTTATTACTTATTCTTTCCATATCAGTTACCTCATTTATAGGGTCTTTGTGAGGCAATGAATTAATCTAAGTGCAGCATTTTGAACATTACCTTAGTAATTAATGCTCAGATAATGTTAGTTTCTCAGTGTCACTTGGGTTCATTAGTAAGTGGCGGAAGCAAGCCAGATTTCTGCTCTGTCAAATTCTAGTGCTTTGTATTGCATATTGCTGCCTGAGTTTGAAATCTAAGGCAATTTCGTGTTAACTTATATGTTCTCTCAAAACAAACGAACAAACAACAGAAGAATATGTATTCCTTTACAATAAGTTTTCAGCAAGTTAAAATACTGAGGACCCACATCCTCTCAGGATATTGGCTTTGTTGGCATACTCTTGTCTCAGAGGGAATTTGATCGCTGTGACTTGTCCTGCTCAGAATACCAAGAGAGGAATATGTGGAAGACTCAGGTTGGCTGGACATGTAGAATATACTGATGACTCACTCAACCCTTTATTGTAGAGGTCCCATATAGATTATAATGTCTACATGGAATCAGACCAAGGAATAAATCCCACAAGAATCTGCAGGGAAGTCCAGATTAGTAGGTGATGGGTGTTGGTTTTGTTAAAGCTATTGTTGGCTTTTGTTTTTTTTTCCTGCTCTATTTCCTCCCTCTGCTCCAGTGGGCTACTCAGAAGTGTTGTCATTCTCTTAGAACATATTTTACCCTAGCTGGTGATTCAAATGCATAGCCAGGATGGACTGCTTTTGTAAGCTCTGAAAGTAGGAATGTAGACATTAGAAAGCTAATGTCTCTTAAGTTACATGTAAATTTAGCTGAAAAATTTCCTGTACCCTTAAACTATTTATTATTTTATTATTTGGCTAATATCACATTTAAAATGAATTCCACTCCACTTCCAGATTGCTTGACTGTAGAGAAATTTTGTTGCTAGTTACTGTACTGCTGGAAAAATGTATTTTTAGGCTTTAAGATTGCAGAAGAATGTGAGTCCAACTTCTCTAACAGGATCTAGCAAGTAGACAGCAATGTTTAGAACAACCAGGGAAAGGAAAGAGGCATATTCAACACCCTGTCCCATGTCAACACATCCATTTCCTTGTTGTAACAATGGTAATCTTTCAGTTGCTATTTTGGTTTGAATGTTATTTGTGGCATGTGGCCCTACTGCCTTAGAGCTCTAAGGGAATAGAGTGCCAATAATTCCCTCACCCAGATGTGCTTCCCTCTTTTTAAGCCTATGAAAAATCCTTGAGGTCAGTGGTGGCCTAAAATGAACAAGCAGGTCATGTGTGCTCACTCAGTGGTTATAAGTCTGCAAGATACTCCATGCATCTGGTCATTAACCTCTATGCATAAGATTCCAGCAGCAGAACCCAGGTTTCTATAATCCCATCTCAGAGGTATCTGTGAAAGTCCTTGGGGAGCAGTGTATCTCATTGGTCTCCAGTGGACAGGTACATGAGAATTGTGTGAGGATGGGGGAAGTAACCTTATAAGGATGTATATGGAAGCTTCTGATGCTCAGAAATAGGCTTGGTGGCCACTGTTTCTGTGAAAACAGAGAGAAAGCAGAAGTATATTTGCCATTTAGTAGTGAAGATCATGTTCCTTTCTGCCAAACACAGTACATTCTCACATCAGCCTTGTTGAAGCAGGGAAATTTTATTGGACCACAGATACTGGAGGGAAAGAAGTTAAAAGCTGCTATGTTGAGTGCTCTTTGGGAACACAGCCTGTTAGGATTCTGGAATGATGCTTAGTACTTTCAAGCTGCTGTAATACCATACTATATACTAGGTGGCTTATAAATGACTGAAACTTATTTCTTGCAGTTCTGAAAGCTGGACAGTTCAAGATCAAGTCACCAGCATTATTTAGTGTCTGGTTAAGTCCCTCTTTTTGGTTCACAGAAGACATCTTCTAGCTGTGTTCTTTCATGGCAAAGTAGCAAAACGTCTTTCTTGTTCCTCTTTTATAAGGGCACTAAGCCTGTTCATGACAAGCCTATTCTTCCCTCCTGACCTAATCACACCTCAAAGGCCCCACCTCTTAGCACCATCACATTTGGGATCAGGTTAAAGCATAAATGTTTTGGGGAAAGGGACACAGATATTCAGACCATAGTGAGAAATAAGAAGGCTGTGGGGCTTTCAGGCCTCATTGACTCCCTTTCTCATGTATTCAGTAAGAGTATATTTGCTTACTAGACTGATGCGCTTCACTCAAGCAAGTTAGAGAGCAGTAGAAGCATAAAACATAATCAGCATTTCTCTTAAAAAGAAGCATAGCTAACAAAATAAGCCCACTTAAAATGAAATGTTTTAATCATAAATTTATGGTTTGGATGAAAGGTATCCCCTAAAAGCTCAATATGTTAGACAATGCAAAAAATGCTGAGAGGGGAAATGACTGTGTTATGAGAACCTTAACCCAATCAGTGAATTAATCTCCTGAAAGGGATTAACTGGCAACTGAAGGCAGTTTGGATGTGGTGGGTCATTGGGAGCATGCCTTTGGGTTATATATTTTGTAGCTGCTGTGGAGTTTCTCTTTCTGCTTTATGATTTCTTGAGCTGCTTCCCTCTGCCACACTCTTCTTCCCTGATGTTCTGCCTTTACCTCAAGCCCCGAGGAATGGAACCAGGCTTCTGTGGACTGTGATATCTGAAACCATGAGCCCCCAAATAAACTTTCTCTCCTAAAATTTTTCCTGTTATATCCTTGGGTCACAGCAACAAAAAAGCTAACTAAAATAATAAAAATGTCATGGTTTGAGAATACTCAGTAAATAATATCTTCCTTTTCCTCTTGTACTTGGAGCCAAGTGAGGGATCAATTAAGTAGCCAGTAGACAGAGATCAGATATGTGTTCTACTACTGACAAGTGCTGGATTAGAGCATGTGGCCCAAGAATACAGCCAGAGTGGAGTTGTCAGGTTTCCTTTCTAAATCAGATCAGTTGACTTAACCCTGAGCATGGCTGGAAAACTGCCAGCTTCCTTGCGGGGGGAGGGTGGCAGATCCCACAATGCATACTAGAAAGCAGAGGGGACTTAACTAATATATTCAAAACATTTATTTATAGAGCACTTCAGGTATGCTAGGCATTGTTTGAGATGTTGAGATACAGCAGTCGATAATAGAGACAACTCCTCACTGGCTGAGTGCTTTTATTTTCTTGCATTTTGGGGGTTAGGAATGAGGGACTTACTATGGTGTCACAGACACTAAAGACAATAAAGAAGTGTGTGCCTCAGATTGACAGAGTGGCTCTGAAAAGACTGAGAAAGGACTTGTAAGATGTCTTCACTACTTGTCCTTATTCAGATATCAGGTATTTCCTGGGGAGATCCTAGAAGTGGGGGAGAGAGATGCATGAAACATTAGTCTGGTTTCTCTAAAAGTCAGTGAAATATATGTATTCTTCTAACAGTCCTATGTATACATAAAATGCCAACACATGTGGATAAACCTTCTCCAAATCTTTTACAGTATCACTCCTTGCACCCCTATAAGATAGCCATTGTTATCATTTTCTTGTTTATCAATATATTTTTCTATGAATATAATTAGCAAAGTATACATATTTAACCTTTTAAAATACTTGCTAGGTATAAACATGTGAATATGAAGTGAAAAGATAAAAAATATGAATGTGCAGAACCTCTAGGTATCATAATTAAATATACCTGTTGGTAAATAATACTTTCCTTAACTTGTACTTTTTCCCCTCTAATGTCAGGGTAAAAAAAATAAACTAATGTTTTAATATTTTTTACATCTATTATACTCCTAGACCTTGAAAAATCTTGAGTCTTTGCCTAATTAATTACATACACTCCATTCCACAGACACTGTATAAGGTACCAAAAATGGAAAGAATTATAAATGCTGGCATCTTTTCAAAGTGCATGTTTTTACTCTCTGTGCTTTCAGGAAAGCTGCCTTCAACTGGGTGGGAAGAACCCTTCACGGCCTTTTTCTGCAGTGGACTCTGACTGAGGGATCTTATTTCTGGCACAGCATTCTCACAGCCCTTGTGCACAATCCCATTAATTATCAAATTCTCTTGGATCAGGGGTCTTTAAAATTCTTCTGGAAGACTTCACACTGTGTCTACTATACCTTTTATCCTATGGTCTCTTCTCTTACTCTCAGAGACAGATAGACAGTGACGAAGAGTGCCACTTCATTGCTCTGAATTTGGAAAGGGTTATATATTGGAATTATGATGTGACCTTAAACCCTTACATTTGTATTGTTTATATTATGCAAAAAGTTATTTTGTACAGAACAAATGAAATTATTCTTTAACTATTTCAAAATAGAGCGACCTTTGACATAAACCGTTATGAAGGCTGGTTAGAGGTTGGAGTGTCTTTCTTCATAATAGATAATTGAAATGAAATGCATTCATAGCTTGTCCTTTTCTTTATGATACCAAATAGGGACTTTGTTTTAAGAAGAAAACTCAGTTTTCCTCTCAAATTAAGAAATCACTGCAAGGAACTGGAATGACGAACCAGAAAGGATTTCATCATAGTTAGACGACTAATCACGATTAGAATGGGAAATTCTTTACAAACACTAGACTGGAGGATGGTAGGGTTATCAGTTGCAGTTAAAAGTCAAGGACAAAATGAATTTTTTTTAGCTTGCTGGAATAGAGCAGTGGTAGAAATAGGGAAATAACAGAGGCCAAATGATTCTCAATATCTCTGGTTTGCTTATTTGGAGCACTTTCAAATGTGAACCAAGAATACTTTCTCTTTCTTTCCCAAAGTCTCTTCCCCAAAACTCTTGTGACTATTCTGCCTTCCTTTCGTTACTTATTTTCTACTCTTGCTCTTAATTTTGCTGTCTCTGTTTTTGAAATTTACATTTTTGAATTTAATTTCTTATTCCAATTCATTATTCCAATTATCTCTCTTCTTACCCTTTATACTAGTGTCTCCTCTTTAGTATAGTTTATTTCTACTGCACTAAAAGATTGAAGATTTTTCAACAATATAATAAATATTGTTGTTGGGGTCTGACATTCACTCCATTTCATCAGCTGCCCTGGAGCGATCTTGTTACTATTTGTATAAGTTCCTTCAGGAGGGGACTGCTAAGTCGTGCTTTGTTAATCTTGCTAATTGTTGATACAAAAGGTAAAACGGGGTGGGTCAGAATGTATTGATCACAGAATGTTCCTAACTTTTGTCTGTACTCGAAATCTGCATAACCCCTGGCAACTCCCTTAGAAGGATTATTGATTCCTTGGCTGTCTCCCCTCCCTATAAAAACCTGTGTGTCTTGGTTATAAACGGATTCTGGGCTGCCATCCTCTGCATGTGGTTGACTTGTTTCCCCGGCTGGGAGGGAAGGGGTCCCCGGAGGAGGGGGACACAGGTTCCAGCCATTGGCACTCATCTCTTGATTCGGCCCCCGGTGAGGATGATCCGGCTGGTTCGGATTGCTTCGACCGCTGCCCAGGGACACCTGGGTAGCAACATATTGTCATGTTTATTTTTGGTACTTGGTAGAGACTAAACATGTATATATCTTTACTAAGACAAGACCTTTGATTACTTCATTTTTGATTAACTGTGCCCAGGGCTGTATGCAACGGGTTCTCATAAGAACAATTTCCCCCAGACCACAGTAGCTATTGAGAGACATTTCAGGTCTTCTGTTTGTGGCCCTCAAAATTTGTATGGGCTAACATTGGCACCACCTAAGGGGCTTGTTAGAACTTCAGGATCTCCAACACTTTCCATTCTTATTTGAACAGAAGATTTTCAGGGTATTCATATATATAATACAATTTGAGAAATGCTATGCTGGAGGACATACACAAACCTGTTTCTGGTAGTGTTGTCAGTGTCCAGAACCTTTTCTCTACCCTTAATTTAGTATATTAGAGCATAAAGCCAAATGACTTTAAAGAGTTAATGTCATGTAGTATAAAGTGCAATCTAAAACTGTGGCTTACACACTGAGAGAATTGAACTTGTTTTATGTTTTGGGATGTTTTAGTGGGAGGGTTATGATATTCTGTCTTGTTCTCAATAAATGGTGGTTACCTTATGTAACAATTGTTATATACCTATACAGATTACAGTTGTTATCCCTGTTCATAAACAAATAGTTTATTTCCATAGTCTTTATTTGAATGTCTGACCAGTTGGAGAAGCTAGACATGTGTAACCAGTTCATCTAACCAGCAAGATCCAAAAATAAGACAGACTTCCTCCTGGTTTCTTCTATGCTCAGGGCTTCCTGTGATTTGGATAATGCTACAGACTTAAGGAAGCTGGTAGGAGTCCAAAATTCTCAGGGTGCCTGTGTGAATCACTCCACCTGATTCATCTATGTACCTTTGTAGGCTTCAAATATTGAGGGATATTTGGAGATGAAAAGATTAGAGTAATTCTAAGCCCATTAAATTATAGGCTGACAACTTTTATGAAGATTTACTTTCCTGGTTCACATATTTTCATCACTTTTTTTATTTTTGGCTTAGATTTTGAGCACTGTATTCATGAAATATCACATATAGCTCTGTAGATATTCTGCTTTGTAATTATGAAGGATAGTATGAATGACTATTAATATCCTCCAACCATATCCCTACTAGTGAGTAAAGGATGGTTCAGACCATGATTCATGAAATTGAGGTTTTATTTTCAAATAACTTGACTGAATGGGTTATAGTTTTGAGTGATTATGGAAATGTTTTCTTTTCTTCCTTTCTTTCTTTTAAGGCAGAATTGTTCAAACATAAAATCCTGTGGAAAATACAGGGTGCTAAACATGCAGAGGTGTTGCTGCAACCTTTTAAGAAATTTGAATAGAACCAGTAAGCCACTGATGTTCCTTAGAAGGAAACCTGTGAACCTTTTGATTGACTGACACTTTGTTCCTCCATAGCTGGCAGCTGAGGGAGGCTTTGTGGAGGAAGGGTCACAGAACTCCTGCAGCCAAGTCTGTTGTCCTCTGCCCCTTGAGGATTTCACTGATCACCAAGGCTGTTCCACCCTGGCCCCAGGGAATCCATATCCCTGGGTTAATTGATTGAAATCTCCATCTTCAGCACAGAGCCCAGCTAGGTCATATAACCCCTCCTGAATTCCCCACAACACCATGGAGACCACACTGGAGCCACTGACAGGTTTTTACCAGAGGCTCAGGGATAAGAACAGAGAATACAGCATTATGTGGCTTGCTTTTCATAGCGTACAGAACTATCCTCACCTCACAGGAAGGAGTACAGGGAAGAAGGGGCAATTTGGGAAGATCTGTTTTAGACTTTGCCCTTTTTGTCAGTCTTTGGCTACTGTCCTCCTCTCATTTCGGAGGAGGTGATTCTCAGATGACTGGCCAATCACTCTTTACAGCATCGAACACAGAAGCTTGTCTGATTTGAGTAGAAAATATAATAAAGAAGATGTCATGTGAACTCTTGAAATAAAATGCTTTAGTGCTTTTGAGGGGATCCTTTCATGGCCATTATCAAAGGGAAAGCCCAGTAGGATACAATATTTAAACAGCAGGCAAGCAACCAACCAAACTGCAAACACCTAAAAAAAGATTCCGGAGTAACTTTCAAGACATGGTTTCGCTTGCAAAAATTTCATAATGAAAAGTATTTCTCAGGGTGGTGAGGGTAGTTGTGGTGTGGACTGCCCTAATCCTCGCTTATTTTCCCAATATTTTCTTTGGGGAAAATCATGGCATTTACCATTGTGAGGTAAAAGGTATATGCCGGATAATATAATTTTAATTCATATAGAAAAATACAGTTGTCCTCTCAAATCCATGGGAATTTGGTTCTAGGACCTCTGTGGCCACAAAAGTCCACAGATGCTCACTCAAGCCCTTAAATGGCACGACATTTGCATATGACCTACACAACCCTCCAATAAA
The DNA here is from genome assembly GCA_004027875.1 of Aplodontia rufa. Taxonomy (NCBI): domain Eukaryota; kingdom Metazoa; phylum Chordata; class Mammalia; order Rodentia; family Aplodontiidae; genus Aplodontia; species Aplodontia rufa. The sequence continues at coordinate 2,118 of PVKS010039059.1, read as the reverse complement.
CTTTAACTTATCTCTAGATTACTTATTAATTACCTAACATAATGTAAATCTTCGTAAATAGTTGTTATACTGTATTTTTAAAGGGAATAATGACAAGAAAAAAGTCTGTGCATGTTAAGAACAGACACTGTTTTCCAAATATTTTCATTGAGTGAAGTCATAATTGTGCAACCCAGGGATACGGAGGGCGGACTGTATTTGGTTATGTAGTTTTGAAGTTAGGTATTTTGCATGCCACCTTCTGGTCATTATTAAGAAGGCACCTAAGTTGACTGGGGAACAGGAAGCTAAGTGAGAGCAACTTGAACTTGGAGCAGTGCTGTCTGGAAGCTGATTCTCCAACCATGCCCTTAGAACTGCCCATGATTTTTGTTAAATGTGGCTTCCTGGATCCTATTCCACACTTCCATAATTAGGATCTCTAGAGGTGGGAAGAGAAACTGAGTTTGTAACAAAAGCCGGTTGATTTCTTTGCCCACTAAAGTTGGAGAACCATTGGCTTAGAGATATAGGATAGATTTTGAGATTAGAACTTTCTATCCCTAATTAGTTATGTTAAAGAAGAAAACACAGGCAAAGACCTCTTGATTTAGGCAAACACTTCCTAGGACATAAAATGCATGAAAAACAAGGGGGAAAGAAAGCAAAAAAAATGGAGATGAAAAATCTCTTTTGCTTGAAACTGTTAAGGAAAAGGCAAGCTATGGATAGGAAGAAAATATTGGCAAAACATATATGATGACAGACTTGTATCCATAATATCAAAAGAATTCTTACAATAAAATAGTAAATAAACATCTGGTATCAAAAATAGCTTTTGTAAAATTTGTGGACACTTCACCAAATAGATTATGTGAGCTATATAAATAAGATTTTAAATGTTTTGAGTTATTAAGAGAATAAAACTTAAATCCACAGTGCAATATCTGAAGAGTGGTATGTGAATACTTATTTTTTTTGTGAATACTTATTTTTAATAGGCAAAATTCCAATTTCCCTCTACTGGGAATGAGCAAACAAACTGTACATCTAGATATAGAATTCTACTCAGTAATAATTAAGAGACTAAAGATAGATGCAGTGATATGTATAAATCTCGAAAGCATTATGCTAAGTGAAAGAAATCTTAAAATATCACATAATGTATGATTGCATTTATCTGAGTTTCTAGAAAAGAGAAATCTACAATGAACGAAAGCACATTGGTGGTTACTAGGTGCTGGGGTGGAGGTGGGGAAGGATTGAATGCAAAAGAACACACAGAAAACATTTCAGATTCTATTATCTTGATTGCGGTGGTGGCTACCTAATTGTATTTATTTGCCAATACTTACAAAATTGTACACTTTGTTATGGTTTTGATCTGGAATGTTCCTCAAAAGCTCATGTGTTTGACAATGTAGCTATGTTTAGAGGTGAAATGATTGGATCATCATTAATGGATTAATCCATTTGGTGGATTAGTAATTTGAACAGACTGATAGGTTGTAAAACTATAAGCAGGTGGGGCATGGCTGGAGGAAGTAAGTCACTTGGTGCCTGGCCCTGGGGGCTATATCTGTCTCTGGTCCCTTCCCCTTTCTATCTTGCAATCTTTCTTTATGGTTTTCAGCTGCTTTGAGCTGAATGCTTTCCTCCACCACCCTTCTACCATGATGTTTCTGCCTTAGAGCCTGCTGACCGTGGGCTGAATGCTATGAAACCATGAGACCAAACAAATATTTCCTCCTCTAAGTTGTTTTGTTGGATATTTTGGTCACAGCAACAAAAATCTGATGAACAAAATTTCAAATTGGTGGATTTTATAGAATGTAAATCAGACCTCAATATAGCTAATATAAAAATATTCAGGTAGAGGTCTGACATAGAAATACAAATTTGAGACTCATGAGTGTATAAATGACATTTAATACTATGGAATAGGATGATGTCACTGAGGAAAGACAGTAGGTTAATGTTTATCTGGAAAAGAAATTGTGGGGCGCTGTATTGTCCCCCCGGGGAGCCGATCAGGAGGAGGGTGAGTGCCGACGGCTGGAACCCAGGTCCCCCCTCGTCCGGGGACCCCTTCCCTCCCAGCCGGGGAAACGAGGCAACCACACACAGCTGATGGCAGCT
>PVKS010039058.1:0-17525 GCA_004027875.1 Aplodontia rufa | reverse complement strand
GGTGTATTGCAGCCATTTACATTTAGTATTAGGATAGTTATGTGGTTGTGGTGCATAATCTTCATGTTTTATTGGTAATTTCTGTGCTGTCTTGGTTGTCTATTGGGAGAGTATACTTTTATTGAATTTCCTTTCTGCGTTTTGAGGATGGTTTGCTTGTTCTTCTATCTGGAGTTAATCATTGAGGATTCTTTGTAATTTTGGTTTTCTATTTATGAATTCTGCAAGTTTGATCTTATTGTGAAGTGTTCATAATTCCCCACTGAATTTCAAACTGAGTTTTGCTGGGTATAGTAATCTTGCATGCATTTTGTGGTCATTCAGACATTGAAAGATCTCTTTCCAGGATCTTCTTGCTTTTAGCGTATGAGCTGAAAATTCTGAGGTGGTCATTATTGGTTTGCCTCTGAATGTGATTTTTTCATTTCTCTCTTACAGCTTTTCATATTCTCTCCTTGATTTCCCTGTTCTACATTTTGAAAATGATGTGTCTCTGTAAGCTTCTCATTTGATTAGAACTTTTGGGTGTCCTGTACGTTCCCTGGATGCACATTTCTGATGCTTTTCGGATACAGGAAATATTTTCTTTAAGTATTTCATTGAGAATATGCCTTTTTGTTTTTGAGTTTCAATTTCTTCCTGTACTCTAATTGCTCTTAGATTTTTCTTCTGATTTCATCCCATTTTTAATATTCTGCTTGTGTTCTGTGAGGGTTTCTTTTTTCTTTTTCTTTTCTTTTTTTTTCTTTTTTTTTTTTTTTTTTTTTTTTTTTTGGTCATCTGTGCACTGATGCTTCATTGTCAGTTCTTTCTTCCAGAGTTGGGGTTCTATTTTCTATTGAAATTAGGCTATTACTAAGTTCTTCCACTATTCCTCTGTTGTGATTGACTGCAAATTTTAGCTTTTTTATTCACATTTTCAGTATATCTATTTCATTGATAATAGAGTTTTTCATCTTTTTGAGTTTTCTCACTTAGTCCCTTCATTAAATGTTCTTTTAGTTAATTGTTCCTTTTAGTAATCAGATTATTGATAATTTGTTCTAGATTTTCATCCTGCTCCCTGTCCATAGGCTCCTTGGTATGGAAGTCATGGGTTTTGGGTGACCCTTTTCTATTTTGATTCCTCATCTTTGACAAGCTTCTCCTGGATCTTTGAATTGAGGTTCCCTGTGTGGAAACAAGGCAAATATTTGCTTGTGTCTACCTTGCAGGTAAAAGGGTTGGGTCAGACATCATCTGTCTGATGACAGCTTTTATCCAGAAAGCTATCCCTCCTGGATCTTTGTTTTGTTGCATCTTCAGGATCTTGGTTTCAGGTCTCAGATCTGGAACCTCGTGGTGTTGCTAGGCAGCCTGCTGAGTTGTTGAAGATAAATGGTAGGGGTACATCACTGGATCCTGGGTTGCCAGAGTTGCAGTATGGCCCAAAACAGACCAACCTACACACCGCACTAGGACCTGGTATCCTTGGTGGCAGGGACAGGCACAATATATCTGGACTTGTCGGGTATGTGCAACTGCTAAGCAGTGTCTAGGTGTGGGGTCTTCAGGGTGTCCCATATACCTGCAGCGGCCAGGGCCAGTGTCTTGTGTATGCTTGATGGTAGGACAGTGTCCAGCATGGGGTCCTTGGAGGTGCCCTGCTCACCTGCTGGGACTGGGGTTGGAGTCCTGGGCATGCTCAGTGGCGAGGCAGGGTCTGGGCATGAAGATGGAGTCCTCAGGTTGTGCCATGCACCTGCTGGGGCTGTGGCACAGTCCCTCTTGTTTCCTCATCTTAAGTAGGGAATACTCGCTACACACAAAACACCCTTTCAGGGTCAAAAATGTTTCAATTGCATTTAAGTTCATCATAAAACATCCCTCCTTTTGCTCTTTGCATTAAAGTATGTGATCATTCATATTAATTTTTAACACACTTTCATATCTTCTTATATATTAAATGGATTATCTTAGTTATTACAATAAGGGTCACATCCATCACTGAACACTTATTATGTGTTCAACTGGCAATGGGTTTAATGTTGAGTGACCTGATGAATGAGGTAATGGTAAGATCTCCAATCTTCAAATGAAGACACTGAGGCTTGAAGATAGGAATTATCTCTCTGAATGTTTACAAATAATAAATTGAGCCTAAGATCAAGATCCAGAACTTTTGTCTAACTTACAAGATTGTAATTCCTAAGTCAATATCCACTCTCTTTGATCCTTCCAATAGTACGCCACTTATGCGAATTCCCCTTAGTAAATAGATCCCATCACCCCAGGAAGTAAGGACAGAGAAGTTAATGAATGGACTCATCTATCTGTGGCAGAGTGAAAATAGTTGTAGAAAAGGATTGGAACAAAAGTCTTGGGTTTGAGCTCTGGTTCTAACCTTGAAGCACCTACCTAAGCATCTGTTAAAATGTAGGTGGTCCCACAAAGCAGAGAATCAGAATCCTTGCATGTGAAATGGGATTGTGGTAGTGCCTGAATGCCTGCCATAATTATAGGCTTGTCCTAAGGATCATCTAAGATCATTATACGCAAGACTTGGCAGTGGACCTGAAGGTAAGGAGAGCTCAATGTATAAGTCCGCACAGTTGTTAGCAGTAATTCTGGAATCATGCACTGGACCTTCCAGAACAGTGCAATCTCAGATTATATGGTTTTTCAATGTTTTTCAAGGGCCTGTCGGAACTTGTGTTGTCTAGAGATTTTCAGAGGCAGGAGACAGCTATACGTGTAAGCCTGAAGAAATTGTTGCAGCAAGAAGCACAGATGTTATCATCTGAGTTGACTAATATATTTTCAGAGTAGAGGAATCGTACCATATGAGGAATTATAAAGTTCTCAATGATGTTGATCACAGAGGATTCAAAGATGGGTGAAACAATGATGTGAAATGAGAAATCTTTGGACCAAATTTTGTTTTTGATACTAACCATACACCTAATCTTAGGAAAATCACTTCAGTTCTTTGAGTTCAGAACTTTTATGTTTAATGTATTGTTATCAATACCAATTTCATCAGGCTGTTGTAAGAAACAATGAGAAGACAGTTAATGCAGAGCATGGCACACACACGATAATTTGAAATGTGTTTATGAGGACTGTTTTTAGTCTGAAACTGCTAAAGACCTTTTGATTGAAACCTTACTCTGTTTAAAGCAAGTCAACAGAGCACTGCTCTGGTACCAGTGAGGTAGGAGTCAGGAAGCCCTCGCTTTAGCAATGTCTTGCTAAACAAGCACAGAACATCCATGTGCTTGCTCTTCAGTTTGAAATTGGTCTGGATTTCATGATCATGTTCTCTTGATAGCGGATTTCAATTAGAAGGCCTTATGGCACATATCTGAAAAGGCAAAGAGTAGGATCATAGAAAAGTAGATTTTTCAGTTTGAGCACTTGCAAGATGTTATCTAAGCTTCTTCCACAGCTTTCATATATCCGTGTTTGTTCATTCAATTATGTATTCAACAAACAAACTGCTTGTACTTAACAAAGAACAGGCAATTGGGAAACCAGGGAAGAGAGCATTTACTATCTCTATGTTATCGTGCTTTCCCACGGAAAGGAAATATCCAACTTTTATATTGCAAGAAGTACATAGAGCCCTATTTACAGTTGGAAAGAATTCTCCTGTATAAAATTAAGGTTTGTTTTTTTTAAAGAGAGAGGGATGTTGAGAGAGAGAGAAGGAGATAATAAATTTTATTTAGTTTTTCATGTGGCTTTCATTGCTAAAACACTTTATTGTGTACATGGTGATGGGCTCAAAATCACATCCTTACACATACCAGGCAACCACCGTAATTACTGAGCCACAATTCCAGCCCCATGTTTTTGTTGTTTTTTTAAACTCAGATTTTCTGCTGACCCCTCACAACTAACTCTATGCTACGGATATAACGAAAGGCTAGAGAACATCGGGTTGTTGCAGACAAGCTGGTTGTACTGCTTTTATTAAAAACATGTAAGGTTTTGTTTTTTTTTCCCGCTCGGATTTCTTTTTTCTTTTTAAAGAGAGAGGGACAGTGAGAGAGACAGAGAAAGAGAGAAACAACTTTATTTAGTTTTTCACATGGCCTTAGTTGCTCCAAAACTCAGTTGAGTACATGGTGCTGGGGTTTGAACCCGGGTCCTTGTGCTTGCCAGGCAAGCGCCGAAACCGTTGAGCCACCGCTCCAGCCCATCCCGCTCAGATTTCTATACCATACAACTAGTCATATAAGACTTCAAGATCTAGGAATTGGCTTAGAGTGTGGCAAAACCTATATGCTTGAAACAGACTCTATAGGAATCCCATGTTGGGGGTGAATATAGCATGGACAATTTCTTAAAAATGGTTATCTTATTTTAATTTGATTGACAGTAACTTTGGTTATATAATTCTCAATGGAGACTAATGAGCCAAAAAAAATCAGATATCTTTGTATATTCTAAGTTTGTTTTTCTTTCAATTCTGGAGCAAGGATGTTATTTTCCAATGTGTGATATTATTGTCACAACTGAATGGGAGTTCCTATTGTCATCTGTTGGGCAGAGATCAGAGATCTCGCTAAACTGCCTGTAATTCATAGGACATGGTCTCCCAAACAGAGAATTACACAGCTCAAAATGACAATAACATCATCAGTTACCACTGTAACCTCACTACCATCCCTAACAGATGTTATGGGCCCTACTTACCAAGCAATTACAGTCTATACCAGTATAAATCCTTAAAATATGGTCCCCAAAATATCAATCTTGGCATCCACTTGAAACTCATTAGAAATGCAAATTCTTGGTCCCCACTAGAGGCTTGCTGAATCAAAATGTTCAGAATGTAATTTAGTGAGCCCTACCTGTGATTGTGATATATGTTCAAATCTGAGAACCACTGTTCTAGACTTCAGCGAAAGACGTCAAAACACACACATATCATTACTCCAAATTAGGAGAGGGAAACACCATGTAAAATATGTAGAGCCAGAGTTATTAACATTTCAGAGAGAGTCTTTGAGCAGAGCCTTGTAAATGGGCAATAGGTTGCTTGGTTGGAATGGGATGATGATGGAAATATTAACAGAACAGTGTCAAGATGGTAAATGCCCATGCTTACACCATTTTCCTTATTGGTGAGTTGATAAATGCTCCCTGTTCAAAGGCAAGAGGGTATAGACTATGGAGGATTTTCAAAGCATGATAAGTTCAAGGGATGGATAAGTCAAGAGGAGTGGCAACATTTTAATGGGCAAAGCTGGGGTCAGTCAAGTTATGTAATTAAAGATTTTAAGCAGATTTTTCTGATCCATGTTAGTTTTAGGGTGACTCATCTAAAAGTAAAAATGAAAACTCTTACAAATGAATAAAATCATAACATTGGGAAAGTAAATGTGAAAAAGGGAGAAGAAATTCAGTATGGTGGTACAATTCAGATAGAATTAATATGATAGTACAATAGCCGATTTATTTTCTCATTTATTTGTATGAACTATTACATAAAAATTTACATAGCTTTTTCAGGGAACAGTGGCTTTTTTTTTTGAAAGAGAGAAATAATTTTTATTTAGTTTTTCATGTGACTTCCATTTCTCTGAGACTTTGCTATGTACGTGGTTCTGGGGTTTGAACTCACGTACTCATGCATGCCAGGGAAGCACAGTAACTGCTGAGCCACAGCTCTAGCCCTGGATAATAATTTTTTTTTTTTGAGCTTGTGTCTTTTTTTTTTTTTGCCCAACAACATAAATATCTTATTTTTTTATTTTTTCCCATTAATATAGTTTTATTTTTGAACAACCATACAAGTTTTTAACAAAAACTTATAAAAAGTGTATAGATTCTGGATATTACAATTACCCCCAGGAGTGACCCCCATTACCCTCCCTTATCCCTCCCTTCCCTTTCCCACAATATCTCTAAAAAAATGTATTAGGTTGTATAACATTACATCTTATCTGGTTTTAACACATGATAATCAACCAACTTTCTCACTGGCCAGGGTCTAGTCCCAACCTCCACAGATGAGTGGAGACAATCGACCATTAGTTTTCTGGGCTAAGCTGATTTTACTCAGCATAATTTCTTCCATAGCCATCCATTTATCTTCAAAGGCTACAATATCATTGTTTCTAATTGCTGTGTAAAATTCCATGGTATAAATGTACCACAGTTTTTGGATCCATTCATCCAGTGAGGGACATCTGGGTTGTTTCCATAGCCTAGCAATAGTAAAATGAGCTGCTATGAACATAGATATTGCTGTGTCACTATAATGTGCTGCTTCTAAATCCCTTGGAAAGATACCCAGGAGTGGAATAGCAGGGTCATATGGTGGGCTCATCCCTAGTTTTTTGAGGATTCTCCACACTGCTTTCCAGAGGGGCTGTACCAGTCTTCAGCTCCACCAACAGTGTGCTAGTGTGCCTATCTCTCCACAGCCCCTCCAGCATCTATTATTATTTATTTTCTTCATGTTTGCCATTCTGACTGGTGTGAGGTGATATCTTAATGTGGTTTTCATTTGCATTTCTCTGATTACTAGAGATTTAGAGCACTTTCTCATGTATTCATTGGCTTGATCAATGTCCTCTGGTGAGAAGTTTCTATTTAGCTCTTTGGCCCATTTATTAATTGGGCTGTTAGTGTTTTTGTAGTTGAGATTTTTGAGGATTCTGTATGTTCTGTATATGAGACCTTTGTCAGAGGAATCATAGTGATTCTGTCCATTTCTGTAGGAAACCTCTTGACTCTTTTGATTGTTTCCTTGTCAATACAAAAGCAGCATGGTACTGGTATCAAGATAGGAAAGAAGACCAATGGAATAGAACAGTGACTTTTTTACTCAAGGCTGGAAGATGCACATGTTTATGATCATACAATCACACACATAGAACTATGGAAGAAACCAGAACCAAATTACAGTGCTCAAAAAAAGGAGACTTAAGCAACATGGGTCTGAAAGGCTCAACAGTCAGTCTTAAAGCAGTAGTATGCAACCAGGAAGCTCATATTCAGGAAGGAGAGAGCAAGACAAGCAGGCCAATATAAGGGGGAAGTAGAAACAAGCCCTGAAGGTTAGGTGCCTCCATCAATACAGAGGATATGAGCATCTAGAACATTCATTCTAATCTTGGCCGCACTGCTTCCCACTTCAATCCATAGACCACTCCTGAAATGTCATGATTTGGCTGAGCCTCTTCTCAAGATTCGAAATGACCACCTCTCAAATAGGTTGTTTCAGTTAATGAGAATTATAATCATAGGAATAATTATTATAATAGAAAACTGCTATTTCCTTATCTGCTTTCATTCTGTTCTTCCCATCTGGATCTACACTGAACGGTTTCTTTTCCTATGTGTCTGTCTTTGATTATTCAAATTGGCCTTTCAAGTTTGTCTGTTTCATTCTATACCAGCATATTAGTCACCTTCTTCAATATTCCTCATTTTTAAAAAATATTATAGTTTACTACTTGAGTTAATTTCCTTTAGAGGTACTTTATCTCAATTAGATAGCTCTAAAACTAGACTCCCAGAACCAAATCTGATGTCCTGCATAGAGTCTTACCAACTATTATGGAAAAATGCTATGATTATGGGCTCCTATTATCCTGACATTGTATTTCTGTTAATGAGCCCAGGCTAAGTGCCTGGCTGGTGACCAGAGTGTGGTCTTTATTATACAAACCAAGGTAGTATTTCCTCAAAGGCAATTGAAACTCCTCAGAAATGTTGAAGACCTTTCCTGACGCTGCATAATTATAGTTTTAAATGCTTTCAATTTCCCATGACAAGTTTGGAGTGTCTAAAGATGGCAAAGTGAAGGAGATAAATAGATTATTGATCAGACAGGCTTGTAATTCCTTAGCGAATTGGATTTAGTTTCTTCATTGAGATCAGGTCAATGCCATAAATCTCCTTGAAAATCAATGCAACAGAAAACGTTCTTAGCTAGACTTGAAGACATTTTCCTGGCTGTTTCAGGGCTGGGTGCTCAGCACTCACTCTAAAAACAGAGAATATGAAGGATTTGAAAATGATTATATAAAGTGCTCAAACACAGAGCATGTGTGTAAAGGGCCTGAAGGAGTCAACAGACTTGAGATCTCTTCAGTTACCCAGTGTGGTATCCGACATTATGGGAATCACATCACATTGATCCTTCTATGTGCTGTAACGACCAAACTTGACCATTCGATCTAATGGCTGTTCTCATAGTTTTATTCTTGGCAGTTCATAACACTTGGTTTCTTGAACATATCTTTCTTCCCATTAGGAATATGAAGGAGACCATATATCATGACGTTTTAAAAAAGCATACACTTGGAAATAGAAGATTATTATTTGTCTTCTTTATTTACTAATTAATTATTATGAAACATGAGAAAGGTATGTAAACCTTTTGTGTTTGTGTGTGTGTGTGTGTGTGTGTGTGTGCATGTGTTACTAATAATTGAATCCAAGGGCACTCTTCTACTGAGATACACACCTTGCCATCTTATTTATTTATTTATTTTGAGGCAGGAAATCTCACTAAGTTATTCAGGCTGTACTTAGTCTTGAGATCCTCCTGCCTCAGTCTCCGAAATTTCTCAGATTACAGGTGAATGCTACTTCACCAGGCTTACTTTTTGAACCGTGTTTTCCCCTTCTGTGAAGTAGTAGAACTAAGGCCTACCTTATATCCTGTAAGGCAATATAGTGACTGGCCTTTGGTGCTAACTCAAGTCATAGTAATTATTATTTCTATACAAGAGCAAAGACTAGGTTTAACCCATATCATTTTCCCAGCAAAGTCACTGACAAAGACATGGGTGAAAGATTGTGCATTATATCTTAGATTACTCTTTAGTTCATCAGATACTCTGATATCCAGTTCCTTCTTTTCTGTTTGAGGCAGTAGGACTTATAGCCACATCCTTGGACTGGCATACCTTCACAACAAAGCTGAACCATATATCTTTAGTTTTAGAAATTAGTCATGCTTTTTCCATGAAAAAAGACACTGATAAGAGAGAAGAGGACAACTGAACAACTGGTTATATATAAGAAGTATTAGTCTCTGTTCCAGCCCACATCTTGTCTGTTGTCCCTTGAGATGGGAAACTTCCTATGAATTGCAGTTGATTTTGCTATGAATTCTTTGTCTGATACTTGCCCTGTGTCCTAAATTACATTTTTTTTTTACCTTTTTTATCTGGCCTCCATCTTCCCTCTTATAAACCAGTCACTAATTGCAACTATGCTGCTAATTAGTCAAACAAATCATATCCAGAGAACAATTGAATCCAGACTCCACTCTTGTCTTGATTTTACATTATAATGCTACCTCAACCACTCTCAAAAGACATCTTGGTTAGACAGGAAACAGTATGAATCACCACGATTATTTGAATTCTGAGCTGGTAGTGCTCACTTTACATCTACTTGGGCCAAAGAATGATGAATGCATGATATAGTAGAACTGTACCATATTTCTTTACTTCCCTATTTCTCCTCTTCCCCAGTGGCCTGTATTTGCTAATATAAAAAATCTGGCATGATACCTTGCTCCAGGAATCATACTAAGTGATAACAGTTTTCTATGGTGATTTTGTTTATCCTAACTTGATACAACAAAGTCTAAGCAGAAGGGATGTCTTGCATGTCCATGTTTCTTCTCTAAAAACTCTCCCTGAACATTCCTCTGCACCTTGTTTCCCATCTGTGTGGGGAAGACCAGGATAATTGTTGTAACAGACAACTCCAAAATTCGGTGACTTGGCTCATGAAAGTTTAGCTGTCATTCTCACAAATATTCAAAAGTGGGTTTCTCATCAGGTAACACTTCTCCAATCAATTCCTCGGGGACTCAGTTACCCAGGTACTTCAAACTTTGTTTTTACATAGAACCTTGGCAACACTGAATTCAAGCTTCCTTGACTAAAACAGATAACTACAGAAAGTAGAATAAAACAGGGCATGAACAATTGGGTAGGAACAATTGGAAATAAAGCTCTTTCAAAAAAATAATCCTGGCTTCTGCACTGAGTCCATCTATCTCCATATGCATAAAAACAGGACAACCTTAGAAATATGATGTTGGCATAAAAACAAATCCTATTGTCTTTCCTGAAACTCCAATTCTTTTCCGTTGAAACCTCCTCTAAGCTTGATAAAACTGGGACACCAGAAGGGGAAGTCAAAATTTAAAGAGAAAAATGGTAGTGAGGGTACTTGAACAGATGCACTGCAGATGATTGTGCCTTAAAATCGTCTTTTTGGTAATTTCCTTTTGAAATGCTCCATTTGTTTTACCATATTTATCCACTTTATTTATTTTGCAAGGAAAAATGGATTGCTGTTTAGAGGTTTTAGCAAAATTTATTCTGAGCCTGACAATCACAAAAGGCTTTGAAAGAGGATAAAAAAGTGAAATGAACCTGACACTATGAGAAAAGTTTGAAGAAAAGAGAGGAATAAAGTAAACCAGAAATGAATTGGGTAACATCTGATTTGGTGGCCACCTAAAGTCTGTAAAATTTTGGATAACATACACACTTTCAAAGTCAGACATACACTTTTCAGTGATTTTTTTTAATACAAAGAAACTATTTTATTTTCCACTTGCATAGTGATCTAATTGAGTGCTCTTGATCAGTGCAGTTGTGGATGCTATGTTCTCAATCATCCCAAGACTGTATGGATGTCATATTGCTGTTGTAACAAGACACCATAAACTTAGTGTCTTAAAAGAGTACATATTTATTATATTTCTGTTCTAAAAGTCAGAAGTCTAAAATGACTGACAAAAGGAAAACCACTTTCCTGGTCATTCGTAGGATGTAGAGGCTGTTCACACCGCTTGGTTTGTGGACCTGCATTCATCTTGCTACAACCACTGCTTCTGTTGTTAATACTTGATTCTCACACTCTGATCTTCTTCCTCCCACCCTTAAAGACCTTTGCAATTACATTGGGCTCACTCAACTAACCCAGAGTCATCCCTTCATCTCAAGATCCTTTATTTACTCACATCTGCAAATTCCTTTTGTCAGGGAAAACAATGCATTCAGAAGTCCTGAGGATCAAGAACGTACACTCTTGGTTTTTGTGTGACACTATCCAGCTTACCACAAGGACCATGGCTGAGGAAGGATTTTCCAACTATCACAGAAAATTTCTACTCTTGGTATCAATATCCAGCTGGGAAATGAGGAAGAGAGAAATTGTTGCACCTAGAAATATTTTATGCTTACTTCTACAATGACAAAAACATACAATTTGTGCCCAAAACTCATTTTGCCCTTCTTTCAGAGCATGTAGAGAACTCCAAGTTACATGCTTTGCCCACAAACTTAGAAGTAAGTAAAGTGATGCAGTTGCCTGAAAAAGGAGCAGAGGGAAGGGAGGGCAAGAACAGGGAATGGAGGAAAGTAAGTGTAAGAAATGTGACTCATAACGAGGAGAAAATGTGCTTGGGCTGAAGATTTTATTTCCCCACATTTTCAAGGGTGGCTGAGGTTTCCTTACAGTGGAACCAGCAGGCTTCCGCTGCTTGTAGCTTCCTCAAAATAGATCCTGAGTACCCTGGAGCCCATCTGCAGTGAGAATCAGTTAGTGACACATGACAACCATTCCTTGAAATGTGCTCAGTGATTCACACAGCTCACAGCGGCTGTGCAATGGGAATTATTGGCCTGAAAATGACTTTCTCCCTTCTCTTGAATCCCCATCAGCTTGGTAAACTACCGTGGGACAAATTTTTTATACTCTCTTCTCTGGAAGCATTATTTCAGTTGTACCCCTGATGCCTAAGGCTTTATATGCCCAGAGAGAGAGACTGTGTCTCTTGAACTGACCATCATCTCACAAGTATCCAGGCAACCCCCGATCTTTGGTGAGCATTGAGCCTTCTGAGTTTGTCTGGTATACATTTGCTCTGTCATCTCTATGTGACTCACTTCTAATTTCTCTCTTTCAGGAATGGTTTGTTACACTTTCTACTATTATTTAAAATGATTGTGTTTCTACATTTTGCTTATTTGGAAATGGACACATATAGATAAAAAATATCTAATTCTTTTTCAATGCATAGATATTTTTCATTACTTTCTTCTCTATTCCTTCAGCCAATGTTTCCAAATTTCTTTTTAATAATAAACAAATGAAGGCAGTTGTTTCACTCAATGGACTAGAACACCTCTCCTATAAGTACTGTGGTTAACTAGCTCCAAGCTAAGAATTTGTGTTTCCAACTAAGAGCACTCAGATTTATGCTATTCTTAAGGAATATTTTATAAACACTGCAAACATACTATTCTAAAAACCTGGATGGGTTTTTGTACTAGGCATTTGGATTTAAATCAAAGTTCTGTAGTTAACTACTTAGATGACATGGACATACTCCTTAAGATTTCTATACCTTCACTGATCAATATATAACTCTGCCTAAATCCAATTCTCTGGTTATATCTTCTCTTCATTGCAAGAGAAATTTGTATAAAGAAGAAAATGGCAATAAATGTTTTGTGCTAAATTTTATTCTACTGGGTGTGCTTTGAAATTTTAAGAAGAAAGAGTAGATTTAGGTTGTCTGAAGTACTCAGAAATTTGCAAGGCTGGAGAAGAACTTAAAACTAAACAGATAGGAGAAATAAATTTGGAGTAGGAAGAACATTTGAAATTAAGGCGGAAAGGCATTCTTCAAACTAAATTTTGAAAAGATCTGTGGTCATTCAGCTTTGTCGATCTTCAGGTAAAGGACACACTCCATAATTAGTGCCAGTGTAGAACACTCTGAAAGTCTAGGCACTACCGTTGGCCTTTTGAATATCAAATTGAGATTTTTATTCAATCATAATTCCATTCCTTATTTTAAGCTCCTTTCATTCATTTTACCAAATTTCTACTATGCTGAAAAATCACCTTTCAAAATCCCCATTTGATGACCAACAATTTCATATCCCAATTTCATGCCCATCACTCACCATCAATCTCCCCCAGCACCCCATGCTTGGTGACATAGAACCAGCATACATTAAGTCCCCTATTCTGTAGCAATTTTATACTTTGGAATGAAGTTTAGAGTAGCAAATAAGTACATAGAAATGATAGACACTACTCCAGACTTTTCTCATAAAATAACCCATTCAGTATTTATGCTGACTACATTCACCATCTTACAAATGAGAAAACAGGTAGAAAGTAATGGAGCAAGAAAAACTTACATGTTGCAGTGATTATCATAAGGAAATATAAAGTGAAAATGTATTATGTAGCTAATGTGTTATCTATAGTTTCAAAGATACATACATTTTAAAAAATGGATTGATTAATTTAGCAGTATAAGAGTAATTTCAAAATAGATGACTAGATAGTTTTTTCTAAACAGGTGTTTTGAACAGACGTGTCTTTCCACAAGATACTAACTATAAAACACCAACAATAAAAATACAATAAATAGTGGATAGATGAGTAGAGTAGAGGAAAGGGAACAGGGGGAGGGGTGAGAATAGGGAAGGAAGAAGTACTAGAGACTGAATTAGAGGAAATATATATTCCATGCTTTTATAATTATGTCAAAATGAATCCTAATGCTGTGCGTAACTAAAAAACAACTTGGAGGTGGTCAACTCTATTTGGTAAGGGGACCTCATCGTATGCTTGATAAATTTTGAATCATTGTAATCCATGATCAAGCTCAGATCTTCCTTACAGGTAGGTCATCCAGTTCTCTTCTTTCCCAGGTAGCAGTTGAGGAAATGGCCACCTAGGGAAGGAGAGGGCAGGCTGGCCTTATACAGCTGAATGTACAAGGGACTTTTAACACTCATACCTCCTCACACCGGGTGATGATAAGTTACTATCATTTCAATTATTTTCCATCCAAAAGGTCTAGGCAAGAAAGGACTGGAAGTACTTGAATTTTCCAAAGTTTTCCTTTCACATGTCCAGTTCTCATCTCCCTAAAGTGTTTCTTTCAAAAGCAAAGAAGTTTCAAGAGAAACACTGCAAGGGCCAGAATCTGAGAAATGTGTCTGGCAAACAAATAAAAAAATGCAGGCCAATTATGAAAAATTAAAACTTCCCTTTTACTTCTTTCTTTATTACCCCTGCAACTTTACCTCTGTACAATCAACAAACGTTCTCAAGATAAAATCATGTGGCTCTCATAGTTCTGTCTTTAATCTTAATAAAGCATTATATTAGGATGAGATAGCACAATGAAATACAGCATAAAAGCAAAGTTGTTGGGAAATTACTCAGTCATCCATATGTAAGTCATCAGATAACGTACCATTACCAAGTGTGAGGTAGAATGAAGGACAAGAATCGTAGACAGTCATGGAGTCACAGTCACATGCATTTCCAGTTGGAGCTAAAAATTGGAGGCAAGGACAATTGAGGCAGAAAAGTTTGAATAAACAAAAGTTTTAGGATAAATCCCAGGATAAACTTGGGATTGTATTTCTTGTTCTGAGTGCCCATGAACCAAATATGTAAACTTTTGTCATTCAAAGTTTAAGCCTTGATTGGAAGATCAGTGAATTTGAGATAGATATTGTTTCAGAGTACTTAAAAGAACCTTAATAGTATTTTTAAAACAACAGACTTCTTTGTTTACTTTTCTCATTTCTCATTCTCAACTATTTCCATTGTTTCTAATTTCTTTTTATACTATAGTTTCGACAACTTGTTGGCAGATGTGGCCTGGTCTTATCCATAATTCTGGTAATAGTATCCAGCATGATTTTTTACACATTGTTTATGACAAACAAATGTTGCATTGAACCGATGATTGCTAAATTAAATTAATTTGATGGTAAATTAAATTGAAAAAATGACTTTTCAATCTGTTTTATCTGACTTCATCACCATTAACTTTGATAGAACTTCTAATTATCTCGCACCTCCTTCTCCCAATTTCAAACAACTTCCAACACATGGTTTAAATAAACTAATTTCCTTCCAAAACACTTCCAATGGCCACCACTACACATACTGCAATGTCTGATGAGTTAGTATGAACTTTAATGATTATTGAAGTCTATTCTCCCTTCATTTATTGGCTTATTTGTAACTACTCTTTCTTTTAATTTTCACATAATATTACAGTCACATTCAATCATCTTTTCCTCTTTATCATGCTATATTTTTCATGTCTTTACATGCTACATATTTTCCATATACATATCATATATTTTATATGTCTTTTATTTGCTCTTTTCTTCAAATTTCCAGCTTGGTAACCCCTGCTCCTCATTTAAGATCTAATTTAGCTGTTGCTTCCTTTCTTCCTCAAAAACAAAACAAAATTTAAAAAAAACTCACTGTTCTTTTCTCTATAGTTATGTAGCTCTTTCCCTCTCTTCTCTATATTTCATATTTTTCATCATTCAATCTGTCCTAATAGCTTTGATTCCAGGAGATTTTGGTATAACACCATCATCTTTATTCACCTGTCAGTTAATGCCTGTCACAGGACATGATACACAGATTTTCAAACATCCCCCAGTTTCTGAAAGGTTTATTTCCAAGCCAATGGTAACAAACTTGGAATCATCTAGGAGCCTTGCAAGTAAGAGAAATGTAAACTCTGGTTGGTAGAGATAGTGATAAATGAGGTGCATGCCTCACAAAATGGGGTCAAATGTACTTACCCTGGCAAGTGTTACCAGGTGGGAACATTGGTCAACTATTGTGGAGACTTCAATAAAATCAAGTAATTGACCTTTTCATTGGTTTGCCCCAATTTTTAGAAGCAGTAATCAGGCCACAATGGTCTGGACTCAGATGGTGAACTAGCGATTTGAAGTCCATGCTTTAATTCATATATATTAAAAACTTGATTGATTTGTCATGTTATACTGACATTTGAGGAATGGAACTTCTGAAATGGGCTTTGGATGCTGTAATTGTTGAAATGCTCTCCAATAATTATCTATGATATTTCACTGTACTATGAATCTTGGTTTCCATTTTACTTGAGAAATTTTGTATTTCACATTTTCCTTCTTGAGGTCACATTTCCTCCTACATTCTCTCATTATTATTTTTTCTTAGATTAAACACTACATTCCTTTTTTGCCTACCATTTCCCACATGCATGCAATGGAAACTTCTTTTGTCTTTCTCTTCTGAAAATATGAAATACAAATCTGTTTCATAAAGTTATTGTAAAGTATAAACACAAGAGATATGCAGAACATGCCAAATGTTCTTGTTTATATAATGACTTTAATAAATATTAATGCCTTTCCTTTTTCCTTCCCTTGTATTTTTCTCTCTTCCATTCAAAATAAAATTTTCTCTACCATCATCTTCACTCCATCAAGCTTTTGAAAGAGACAAGACAAAGACTAATCATTCAGTTATCAACAAAGCATTTTAATGCACATGGTTCAATGACTCATCTTTTTCTGATTGTGCATTTATGCTTTAATTCAGCATATCCATACCTCAATTTATTAACGTCATAATGTTGGGCATGTGATATCCTTTTATAGAACAGATTTCTTCATGAAGGCAACATTTAAATGCCCATTGGCATTTGGCTCAAGGTTCATTTCTCTGCTGATACTCAGTCCTTTTCTCATCCCAGTTGAAGTGTGCATTAGTTGAATTGTTTTACTCATTCCTTCCTTCACTTGGTCATATGCTTACATAAGATATTTTTCTTTCACTCTCTATTTCCTTTGCTTTTTTTTTAACCCTCTAAATTAGAAGGCTACTTTATAACATGGATTGAAATTTTATTCGGTGATGCTTCCTTTCACAATCTTGGGTGATTTGAACTGAATCAGCCATAGTTTCTGAATTAAGTGAACTTGATTAGCAGAAGTGATGTTGTCAGTCATTATTCACAACCCCCCAGGGATGATATCTGTATGCTCCTAAGAAACAGTCTGCCTAATTGGATTTGCTAGCCAGTCCTGTGTATGGTAAGAGTTTCAAGAATGAATAATAGGTGGTAGAGTCCTATAGGTATTAGAACACATTCATTTGGGAATGTTTTGTTTATCAGTCCTAGAAACTCAGATCTAATTATCTGTGCATCACAGGGACTTCTTAGAAAATTTTAATCACTTGACCTCTTATTAAATAATATTAATCACATTTTTTTCTTTCATAGAGAATTGTGTGTCCATAAACATTTCTACTCTCAATGTCTAATCTAAAAATTCTTAATTGTTTTTCAGAATAGATGCAGCTAACAATGGATATTCTCATATATTATCCACTTCCACAGATGTTTCCAAATTTATGCACAATCTTTAAAGAATAAATGCTTTTTTATTTTTTTTCCACATTTATTAGAAGTATATTGCAATACAGGATACAGATGAGGGTGAAACATTGTCAAAATTGTAGCAATCAATGTGTATAAACTTTGATAACCAGGGGTAATGCTAACACATAGATAAGCTACTATGGGTTTCATCTATTGCAGTTCCCTCCAGAAGAACTCATGTGTTAATTGGGTATCTAGTGTAGGAATAACATCGGCTTCTGGAATGGTTCCCCCATCTTCCCCATCACCAGACTCCTATGAGTTCTTCGTATAC
>PVKS010039057.1:0-17536 GCA_004027875.1 Aplodontia rufa | reverse complement strand
GTATGAGTGAATCTAATCTGAGAGGAACCTCCAACTTCCACGAGAAGTCCAATTAACTTGGGGCTTAAGTAAAGTGAAAGATGGAACCATGGGGAACCCAAAGTGGGGAAACCATGACCTGACACCAGTATTGACTTGTTCTGTCATTACACTGCTGTTCTTGATTGTTTGATGATGAACCCCTCCTAATTGTAAGACCATGTCTATCAAATAAAAATAAATAATAAATAAAATAAAAAACCTGAAAGAATATAGGGCAGGAATATGCCCCAGTTACTTAATTAATGTCCAGGAAATTAACAAAGGTATATGGCTCCTCATGTCGGAGCAAGTTTTGAAAAGTGGTCTTTACAGGTTTTCTGACATTTACTTGAAAAACGTTAAATGTGAAACTGAGCCTCAGATGAATCGAAGAAAAAAATGTAGTGGCAAAACAATAATCACTGAATCAATACAGCACATTAATAGAAAAAAAAAAGATTATATAAAGCAAAAGAAATACCATGAAAAAAACTCTGCTAGTGAAAAAACTAAGTGGGGCAGGGTGGGTGTGGAGGACTGAGTTTCATTCTCATGGCCCCCCCAAGCCAATCCATCCCTTCCTTCCTGCCTTCCTTCCTTCCCAAGGCTGAACTTAGAGCCTTGTGCAGCTTCCCACATTCTCTACCACTGAGCTGCACCACCAACTCCAATTCATTTCAAAATCATAAGGTCCTTGGA
The DNA here is from genome assembly GCA_004027875.1 of Aplodontia rufa. NCBI lineage: Eukaryota > Metazoa > Chordata > Mammalia > Rodentia > Aplodontiidae > Aplodontia > Aplodontia rufa. The sequence continues at coordinate 16,816 of PVKS010039057.1, read as the reverse complement.
AGGGGACACTGTGCTTTCTCCACCTCTGCAGGCTTCTCTCCAAACTCACTTAGTGCATTTACATAATAGGGCTTCATAAAAGCTTCTGATATTCGTGCACTGCTTGTGTTCACAGAACAACACCTCTCCTCTCCTCTGAGGAGATAAAGTAGTTTTTGAAATCAGTTTGCTGAGGGCCTCCCTTCTGAGCAAACTGACCTGCTGAGTACAAAGCTATTCAAACGCAGAACAGCGTTCCTTGACACACTTTTTCATTTTACGCAAGGTAATGCGCATCTAGAAGACACTTAGCACTCTTGGGAAGTAAGCATTTGTGTAAATGCAAAACAGATGCAAAACAGCTGCCCACTCAAGCTTATTACTGTTACAGTCTTCACCAAGAAACTAGAGTTTACAGATGTTTTTAAAAGTTCATGCCCATGAATATTTAGTTGTTTATGATTTTTTCTTTTTTTCCCCTTCTTTTTAGTTGTTCTCTAAATGAGAAGCAATGCTTGGTTTCTTACTTAGGCCAATCTAAGTTCTGCAAGCTACCTACAAGTGTGGATTTTGTTAGATTCTTTTGGAAAGGTAGCCAACAAAAGGACATTATCAATCTATCCGTATGCTGTTCCCTGTTAGTCATCGCAACTAGAACGTGCAAAAAAACTCAACTCTCTAAAATAAAAACTGGTTCTGTTTCTCTTGATAGTTATAAACTGTAGTTTGCTTATTATTTTGACAACCATGATTTCTTTCCCAAGGGCTGGGTTTCCCAGGAAGACCTTGGAAAGGGCAGTCACAATATTTTTGCATGTGCTTTTAAGGCAGATTTATCAAGTATTTTCTAGCAAACCTCTAAAAAAGAGAAAGAAAGGGACAACCCTAAGCAAGAGTTAACTCTTTCTTATGTTAAATAGCTTTTTCTGGTTTCACTTCACAAAAGCTTTGATTTCAAGTGTAAATATGTCAAAAGCTAAAGTTATAGTAGTTTATTTCCTCTCTGCTTTGCATCAGTGAAGATTTCTAATTAATGGTTTAATTGCCTTCAATGTCATTAATTACAATATTAAAGTCAGAAGCTGTAAGACAATACACTTTCGTGCCTCATTACCATGGTTATTTATTTTGAAAACAAACAGATTTAATGAAAAGAATCTATTCTCTTGAAAAGACTTTTCTGAGCTTTATTTTTAAAAATTTATTTAATTTTCTCCTGCTAAAGAAAACCTGGCAAACACTGGCATCTTTTATTGGACTGTGAAGATATTGTTCTTTAATCCTGACCATTTCTTCCCCTGACTATCTCATAAAAAGGATTGTTTCTTTTTCTTATCTTACCATAGCAAAAATGATAAGAGTTAATAACTAGCTAATCTCACTAACCACTAGTCTTTATTTTGTTTTTAATTTTTTTAGTGCTGGGTCTCTTACCCAGGGATCTCACACCATCATCTGCAATCCAATTAAGAACTTTCAATGTATTTATCCAGGTTACTTTTAAAACAATAATTAATTAATTAATTTTAAAACATGAGGAAAGTCCTAATCTACCCCCCTACCTCACCCCACCAAAAGGGATTGAATCCAGGGGCACTTTATCACTGAGCTACATCCCCAGCCCTCTTTATTTCTTATTTTGAGACTTAGTTTTCTTAGTTGAAGAGGCTGGCCTTGAATTTGTGATCCTCCTGCCTCAGCCTCCCTAGTTGCTGTAATTACAGGAATGTGCCACCAAGCCTGGCAGGAAGGTCCTAATTTTATGTTTCATTTGCAAACAAGAGAACTGATGCTTAGAAACATAAAAAGTGCTTGAGTCAAGGTCCAACACCCCATAAGAAGCAGTGTCTGAATTGGAATTCTCATGATCAGAGGTTAAATCACTCATGAATTTGTCCTCCTTTCAATTCTAATTTATGAGAGTTTCAAGGTGGCATCAGCATTCGTCATAAGTCTCTCGTTACTTTACTGTGGCTTGACTGCCCTCAAGTTCAAATGAACTGTTTCTGTAAATTTAGAAAGAACTCCTTATTTTTGCACTGAAATGAGAGACACAAATGGACTCTGAAGAACTGTCCTGCAAGGTGGTGTCTCTTGCATTCATGAGAGGGATCTCATTGTGAGGCAGAAAAAGTTAGGCAGTTCAGTGTAAGCAGAGCAACGTGGGTTGATAAGGAGATCATCTTTTCCGAGAAGGCAAAGACATCCCCCAATGCTGATGAGGGTCTGATAAGATAGGCCCCGATGCAGACACTCCCTGCTGCTAAGCAAGGAACCACCGCCTAAGGCATGGATCAAAGAACCTAATGCATGGATCAGAGACTGGACCAGAATTCCCAGCGCCTGTACAGGGGCAGGGAAGCAGTGACCAATCGAGGAGAGGTTGTCATATAAAAGGGGCAAACTTCACTGCCTCATTGGCTTTGTCCCCTTTCCCCACTCTGGGGGAAGTCAGTTCTTTTCCCTATGCTTTACTTTCTCTGCTTTCTATAATAAAACTTGTCTACTACGCTTGCCTCGGTGTCCCTCGGTTTCATTCTTTGACTCCGAGAGGACACGAACCCAACATCCACATCACCGGCATCAATTCCATCACCAAACCAGTCCAAAGTCACTGGAGCCCGTGGTCCCAGCTGCTGCTTGTGAATATTAAAACCCATTAAGTCCCAAGTGTTTGATTCCATGAATTTTGGTAATGAAAGTGACACGGGTGCATTAAAATAGGGTAGAAATCATAATCTAAAGCTTACATAAAGTTTGTATATTTTCATATATATGGAAATAAACATATTTCTGAAACTCTAATCATTCACCTATCACTTTTCTCAAGACTAGACCTCTAAAAACATAAATAATTATTTCATTATTTCAAAGTTAACATAAGTGATATCTTTGTTGCTCAATTTTAGTTTTCTTCCTTTTCTTTTAGGCGCTGGAGATGGAACCCAGGGGCTCTCTACCACGGAGCTACATCCTGAGTGGCTGACTGCAGGTGAGTGTCATGGTGCCTGGCCTCAGTTTCACAGGTGTTCCACATCTGGGATGTTGTACCAAAATGCCTTCAGCAGTGAAGCAGGTGCATCCTCCTACTTTACACCTAAGTTCCCAGCATGGAAGCCTTGGTTGCCTTTCGTTTCTCCTGGGCTGTACATTTTTATGGAGTCTAATAGGCATATGTGTTTGATTTTTTAAAATAAGGCAAATATCCCCATGGTAGCCATTAAATACCATTCTTAATCAATTATTTCCAACTCCTTTAATTAGACCCTGGGGAATTTAAATTCAGGACAATGCCATACATGATTTTCTGATGCTTCATTTGAACCAGAAGTGAGTTCTAATACCCAAAAGATGTCTGATAACAATATAAACCACCGTGAACTTAATTATGCAATTAGAAATTAAATGTAAGAGAAGCCAACGGATGAACTTAAAGGATTTTGGTATTTTTAAAAAATTTTTTCTATGGTTTTTATTTTTCCCTGATACATTTTAAAAATAGTTTGCCAGAATAAGTTAAATGAAATTTGATATTGTGTTGTATCTACTACTTTTATTACTTTGCTGTCTAAGTTGCCTAGGAAACGGATTAAACTTACTTATTGGTTATAATGATATCTGAAGGAAAATATTTCATTTATTACAGATGCCTTTATTGACTAAATTTAAATTTTTTTCTCCAAAGGCAAAATATTCCTGGGATAGGACTTTCAAAGTATCTCAGTGGGTAGGAAAGTATATATTAGTTTTTGGATATGAAGTCTGTTGAGTAATTAATAAGATAGCAATGACTTGGAAGGAGTCACTTGGATAAATGTAGGATAGTTTTTGTAGAAAGTACCTTAAAATCAATTAAATTGAAATAAAGTTTTCTGGGTTTTTTCCTGTTTTTGGTGGTGCTGGGGATCCAACAATCTGTGGGCCCCTGCATGCTGGACAAGTGCACGACCACTGAGCCACATTCCAGCCCCAGCTTTTAGAATAGAGATGTCAATCAAATATTTATATGTTATTATTCTGGAAAGCAACATCTTTAATAGAGAAAACTTAAAGTATTTTAGTTTTGTTTGAAATTCTACTGTTAGCTGATATTAATTGTATTTTATAATTACAAGTTATCAGATACCATACCTCCATACCTAGTAACGGTACTTTTCTCCTGGTTAAACACAGCCACGAGGCAGGTAATCTGGAAAAAATATATACAATTAAGTGGAAAAATCACCAGGCTCCATCTACGCTGCTTGAACCTCGTTAAAATGAATTCAATACAATATCAAAATCAAAATAGAGCACTTGTTTAGAATGACAAGGCCCTAGGTTCAATCTCAAGCACTTCAGGGAAAAAAAAATCTCTTTCTCTCATCTATCGATCATCTATCTTTTATCACCTATGTAAGATGTACGTCTTTTCTGTCAAACTTGAAAGACTGTGATGTATAATCTACAACCTCCATTTTAGATCCCCCTCCCTCTTTGAAGATAGTAACTCCCTCACTTGTGTCCACCCACCTGTGTCCACCCACCTCTTTCCAAGGACCCCTTCCAGTACCTAGCCATCTTCTTCCGGCACCCAGCCATCTTCTTCCGGTATCCAGCCATCTTCTTCCGGCAAACATGGAATCCCTACTACCCTTGCCACGTGTGCCGCAACCCTCACCCCTATTCTCTCCCAGTCGCCGCCTACTTCCTCTTGCACCTGCCTCCACTTAATCACAGCCAATCGCGCAGACTCTGCACCTGAGCTCCTCCAATTAGAGTGAAGGGCAGTATTGTATCAGGTCGGCATTAAAAACCCCCCTCTCCCTTGCGAGGCGCCCATTTTTCTTTCAACCTTCGGCCAAAGTAAAATTTCTGCCTTGCTCACCCACACCCGACCACGTGTTTGATTTCATTTATAACACCAATCTATTTATTTCCTCTAGAGGAAGTGAAGAAGGTTGCTTAGAGGCCTATAACTCCGGAACATTTGGTTTCTAAAACTGACCTGAGGTGTCCTCTTGTTTGTGCAAGTCTACTAATTTGGACAGCCTTGAGAAAAACCTTGGATTTACATATAATCTTCAAGTTACAAAGTGGAAATTTAGGGGAACTGATCCTAACAGAAGTCTTAACCTTGTTGACTTCTCTCATTATTTGAAATTCCTCTGAAATTTACCTGGTCTTATAGGTGCCATTTTAAAAACAAAAAAGTGCCTGCCCTTTATTCCTTGGGGAAGGAATTGGCAAACTCATGCTGAGGACAGGGTGCTGGCTTGGGAGGGGTGCTATAGCGGGATGGAGGAGGGGGGAGGATGGGGAAAGTGAAGGAGGAGTGGGAAGACAATGAATATTTTTTAGCTGCTCCAAAGCTGGAATTGACCTTATCACTAGCAAGGAAACAACCACTTAGTCTTCTTGCAACACATTTAGTGCTGCATAATCTAGTTGTACAGTGGACCAATTAGCCTTCTGACACTTGTCTCAAAGATAATCACATTTATAACATCATGCCATTGGGAAAATATTTTCTTAGTTTCCAGAGAATTGTAGAGAAGTGTGCCCAGTGTGTTTTCTACATTATAGAAGATTTAAAAATGAACTTAAAGCTAATGTTAACTATATATTTAATTTGTAAAATTTCAGCTGTTCCAATGTCTTCCTATATACCTTGAAAATTAATATGCTCCTCCTCTATCTCTTAGCTTCCTCCTTTCACTCTCACCCCAAATTCTGGAGACCCCAACTAGTGGTAATACTGTAGGGGATAAGGGTTGGAGAAAAGTTTATGGTATAGTAAAGAGAGAGAGAAAAGGGGCTGGAGCGGTGGCTCAGCGGTTTCGGTGCTTGCCTGGCAAGCACGAGGACCCAGGTTCAAACCCCAGCACCACGTACACAACTGAGTGTTGGAGCAACTAAGGCCATGTGAAAAACTAAATAAAGTTGTTTCTCTCTTAAAAAAAAAAAAGAGAGAGAGAGAGAAAATACTATAACTGAATACATCCTTGTAGTACATGTTGTATTTACATTTGAAAATTTATGCTTATAACCCACAAATATATAATGCTATGTAAATTTGCCACTTACACTAGAATTATAAGATTTATCAAAAATAGCAACTCCGGGGGGCTAGAGAGGTGGCTCAGTGGAGTGCTTGCCTGGCATGTGCAAGGAACCAGATTCCATCCCTAGCTCCACATATACAATTAAGTGGAAGAAAACAAAAACCAGATGAAAAATAAATAAAAATTGACTCTCATTTTCTTGCTCTCCATAAAAAAAAAATTTAGCAATTCCAATAAGATCATGGGTCAGAAATGGAACACATATTTATGTTGAATGATGAATTTCTTTTTAAAATTTGCCTAGAGTACCTTTGGGTCAGTAAAGGTATTCAAATTTGGAGATATCCTGGTCACTCAGTATTCTCAGAGGATTTATTCCAGGATTCCTGTGGACCAAAATCTGTGGCTGCTTAAGTCCCATGTATAAAATGAGTATTTACAAACAAGATACCTACACACATCCTCACAAGAGCTTTAAGTCATCTCATTACTTCAATGTGCAACACAGCATAGCTGCTATGAAAATACTTTTTATGTTGTATTGTTTAGGGAATAATGACGAGGAAAAACGTCTACATCTTTGGTAGATTTTTTTCTTTTTAATATTTTCAATCCGTGATTACTTGAATCTGCTGAGGTCCATTTATGCAGAGGGACCACTGTCCTATCAAAAGTCTGAATTTGGGCCTCTTTGTGGATGTAAAGCCTGGGCCTGCGGCAGAACCATAGGCAGTAGTCTTGGGGAACAGGGAGACAGGAAGGAAAAAAGAGAGAGAGGAGAGAGCTTGAGGTCCCACAAATTGAAGAAAGTTCAGATTTCACGTGGATTGGCAAGAGGTCAGGTATCATCTTGATCTAAAGGTCTCAGGTGATAGGAAATGGAATAATCTTGGTACACAGACTTGGTGATCTGTGAGGAAAACAACTTTATGCCAGCAGAACAGAAAAATCACTGCAGGGGCTGGAGCATTGGCTCGGCGGTTACGGCGCTTGCCTGGCATGTGCAAGTACACGGGTTCGAACCCCAGCACCCACATACACAACTAAGTGTCGGAGCAATGAAAGCCATGTGAAAAACTCAATGAAAATTGATTCTCTCTCTCTCTCTCTCTCTCTCTCTCTCACTGTCCTTCTCTCTTAAAAAAAAAAAAAAAATCACTGCAGAATCCGAAAGAAATGCTTGTGTTTGCTGACTAGCAGGTGACAATTGTCAAGCCAGCTGGTTCCTGTGTTCCGCCCTGATTCCAAACACTCTCTGAAAGTGGCAATAAGGACTAGAAAGAACAGGAATTTTTGTACAGATGGAAAGAAGCAGTATCCTGGGGCAGGAGCTGTTCCCTAGTAAGCCTGGTCCCAGAAGCTGGGAGCGAGTTCCCCTGTTCAAATGGTGGTCCTTCTCTAGAACATAGTGCTTTCCTGTTGTCTCTCTCTAGAGCTGCTCAGGTTGTCACCTCTGAGAATCGTAGCATTCTTTCTCCTACTTACCTGCTTTATCCAGAACGCAATTACTGCTGTGCTAAATGAGACAGCATGGTCACGATCTGTGGGCACTGCGGTCTCCTCTGAGCTTGCAGAGGGCCAGAGAGGAGCTGACACTTCTGGGTTCCCCAGTGTGTATGGCAATGAACACCCATGACATCTGCCTCTAGGGGGATCTCAGAATGGTGAAGTGAGAGGTCTGGTAGTGCCATACAGTTATCTCACTCCTGGAGTTGGCAAGAATGGAGTTTGCAAGAGGCAAAATGTGGTGTATAATGTTACTGTTTTGATATTTTTAAAAGATTACTCTATAAGAGATTGATGTAAGGCAGAGCAGGAAGGAAGAGGAGCACTAATTCGGAAGGAGTTTCAACTTGGTTTTATTTCCATTCTGCTCTCAGTTGTTAGATACTGGATGGTTTCCCATCTGTAACATGAAGATGTTAGAACACTTCAAAATCCACTTTAAATTCTTTGGCTTCTCCCATGGCTCTCAAGGAACTTCCCCACTAGGCAGCCACATACTATCAAAATGGGGTTTCCAAATTCTCAGAAATCATCCTGGGAGCCTTCATTTTTGGGCAAATCTCACATTTCCCTTGTTCTGATATTGCAGACTGCATGTGAGAGGAGGAAGACAGATGGTGCTTGGATTGTGGAGCTCTTAAAACCACAGCCCTAGCAGGGTGCGGTGGCACATCCCTATAATCCCAGCACCTAGAGAGGCTAAGGCAGAAGGATTGCAAGTTTGAGGCCAGCTGCAGCAAATTAGCGAGGCCCTGAGCAACCTGTTGAGACCCTGTCTCAAAAAATAAGAAGTGCTGGGAAGATAGCTCAGTAGTAAAGTGTCCCTGGGTTCAATCCTTGGCACCCCCCAAATAAGAACAAAGCAAATCTTCAATTCTGAGCTCCCTTGAAATTCATCTCTTACCGCCCATATCTTTACAGCCAGGGAGTTGTCATGGATCTAAGGAGGAGGAAGAGTCTTATGTTGGCTCTCAGAAACTGTCTGTTTAGTGCAACAAATTTCAGGACCATCCAAATCCTTTCTATGCAAACACACTGTGGTTTCAGGCAAGATGCTGAGGCCACAGTGTGCAGAATGGATTTAGAGAGCCCTGCCAGGAGGCTGCTATGGGCAATGGAGGCTCAAGGTGTAGAAAACTTGAACTGGAGGGTTGGCAGTGGGGATGGAAGGGTGCAGATGGATACAAAGACCATTTGAGGGAAAGATCAACATGAGTCAGTGACTGAGGGGGATCCTGGATGACGGAAAGGAGTGAAGGAAAGATGACTGTAGCCTTCCAGAGTTGGAATTGCACTGCCCAGCTATGTGGCTTTAAAAACACAACATGCCCACTGGATTTCAGATTTTCTTAATTAAGATGACTGGCCAAATGGGTTTAAGAGGAAAGTGGTGGATGGGAGCTGTTTTCAGGGAGAAATTGTGGGTACCTTAAGTAAAAGATGATGGTGACACATTCATTATACAGGGAGAATTAGAAATGCCCATCTCTGAACTGAGGAACAAAGAGCAGGCTAAAAATACACACTGTGAGATCACACATGGAAAGTGATTCTGGGAATATAACAGTAGAATTGTGCTCAGGGACTGAGTTCGGAAAAAGCACTTCTTTTGGGTATTGGAGAATCCAGGAAAGTTTGAGAAGACCTGATTGCCAGTAGAATCAAATATTAGGAGTTGTTTTTAAAATGTGGATGGTTGAGTTTAACATCAAATTAGTGATTTCCGTAGCATTATCTTTTATCTTGGTCTCTTTGTCTTTATCCATTTGGTTTTGTTGGCCTCCTTACCTCTCTCTCTCTCCTTTTCCTTCTGCTTCTCTTAATCTGCTCCTCTTATTATGGCATAATACTGTGCTAGTCAGCTTTCTGTTTCTATAACAAGATACCTGAAATGATCGACTTATAGAGTAAAGGTTTATTTTGGATCACAGTTCACAACTTGCTAGTCTCATTGCTTTGGGCCCATGGTGGAGTGCAGAGTGGAGCCGAATTGCTCACTCCATGGCCAGGAAGGAAAAGAGAGGACATGGAAAGTGTCACCTTTTAAATTATTTGAGTGTGTGTGGTACTGAGGTTTGAACCCAGGGCCTCATGCATGCTAGGCAAGTGCTCTGCCAGTAAGGGCCTCCAGACCCCACAACCCTTCTTGATCTAAAGACCTAAAGACCTACCATTAAGCCCCATTTCTTTTTTAATTTTTTTAAAGAGTGTGATAGAGAAAAGGAGAGAATCAATTTCATTTATTTTTTCATCTGGCCTTTGTTTCTCCTACATTTAGTGTATGTGGCACTGGGATCTAAACCCAGGTCTTGCACAGGCTAGGCAAGCGCTCTAACTGCTGAGCCACTGCTCCAGCCCAAGCCCCAGTTGTTAAAGGTTCTACCACCTTCCTTCAGCACCACCGAAGGAACCAGACACCTTTAACACATGGGCCTTTGGGGGACATTCCAGATATAAATTATAGTAAATACAGTAAAATAAAGTTGAAATTGTACCATTGAGTGCCATCTAGTATATTCATGATGAGTAACTGTGAGGACCATCTAGCTCCGGGTAATTTTCGTCACCTCAGAAGGTAACCTCACCCATGTATGGGCAACCCCACACCAATAAGGTCATTCCACCCTTCATTCCTTGCTCCCCAGAGCTCCTAACAGCCTAGAACTTGCTTTCTGTCTGTCCACTTCTGGACAGTTCTTATAAATGGAATCACAAAATATGTGGCTTTAGACAAAAAAAGGAAAGAGGAGAAGAGTAGTTGAATTTAAACATGGTTAAGTCAAATTAAAGCCTGTGTATTCATATGATGGAAGGGTCTATAGACATTAACAATAATGGTTACAAAGGCATTTTCCTGGTGCAAAAAATATTTATGACATCATGCTAAATAAAAAAAATTAAAATTATATACGCAAATTGATTTCAGTTTTGTAAAATAATATGAGTAAGAGGAGGGGATTGCACTCATTTGTTAAAGCAGCTTAAGAGGTGGAATGATGGGTGAGTTTTGTCTTTGTTTTCTACTCTTTCTTTTAGTTTTTCCTGGTGGCAGTAGAGACCAAATCCAGGGCCTTGCTCTGTATCATTTCCTTTCTATTCTCGCTCTGATATTTTATTTGTTTAGATTGCTTTCCACACAAAACCTGAACATTACCAAAGCTATCAAAGACCTGGAGATTTCTATCTGTGAAGCTCAAAGAAACCTCTACAGAAGTGCAGCTTTAATACAGTAAATAGGAACCCGGTAGAGTTAATTTCCTGGCCCCTCTTAAGGTGCCACGCTGGTTGTCAATTTCACACATGCAATTTCTGTGCATTCAGAGCTGACAGCTTGGATTTCCCCCTCCATTGTAGTAGCTGCTCTCTCTTCTGGCTTCCCCAGGCTTGCATTTGGTAACCTTTGCCCTTTTATTTGGTACAAGCCAAAATGCCACCTTTGGAAAACTAATGTACCAGAGAAAATGGTAGCACGAAGCCACATAACCTACTGTTCTTTTCCTTTCTGTTTGTGAAGGTTATTATTAGAGCTCATTTTAGAGAATTTTAAACCCATTCAAAGTATCATGGGTTTAAATTTTTCTAATGGAAGCAGAGCTTTTGATGTTTGGGTTTAGAAAGCTGCCTGGCTTCTTTGGAGTTCAAATTTTCATACATTGGCACAATTGATCAAAGACTTTTGAGACAGAGAGGAAAGGCAATTTACTTTACCTATAGCTGTTTTGTGTTCTCAGCATTATTATTATACTCTCTCTTATTTTTTTTTCTTTTTGCTAGACCATCTCCCTGTTTGAACAACAACTTTTGTGCTCACATATATTGGCTTCACCTTCTTTTTGATCAATCCGAGAAACCATCTGGAAACAATTGAGAGTGACGTCACAAACACAGCATTATGGTTTCCACGTAGGATCAAAGAACGGGAGGAAAAAATCGAGGAGTAGAGAAGCTTAATTTAAACTTTAAGCACAGATATCTAACAGGGTAGGAGGAAGCGAGGAAAAAAACACGGTAAAATGAAGAGATTATTGATGGGGATTAAAGTAAAGCTAGTTGGTTAACTTGGGTTTAGTGTAGTTAATATGCTTGCACTCATTTCTACACTTGTTCTGGGAAAAAGAGAAAACAGTTATCCAGAGATAAGGCCAACCAGCGGTGCCAAAGCTACAAAGATGCTAAAAGTCATAACAAGGTCAACAGACCTGCAGGATTCCCAGAGCACTCAAGAAAACAGCAGATTTCCTACTCATCAGAGGATACTTCAAACGAAAACCAAGCCCCCCACTGGAGAGCAAGCAAATGACTGGAAGGGAATAATCTGGGGGGCACATGGGTGAGAATCTAGAATCTACTTGTGAACAACCCAGAAATTATGGCTAAGATAGGAGGTCACTTCCTTAGACCTCTAGAAGCTGTGATCTTAGAACTTGACCGACAGTTGGCTCTTGGCAATAGCAGCTCACCTGGAGCAAATGTGTTTCTCTCTGCCTGAAAGCCGTTCTGTCTATGGATTTCAGCTAGAAGCTAAAGGAAGTGCACAAGTTTTAGGAAGCATGGGTCTGATGAAGTTATAAGGACTTTTCTTTGGAGAAATTAGAGTAGCAACTCTAAAATTCTTTTTTTGCTATTTAAATCAACTGTCCTGCATTTTCTGAGATGATCCCCAAATTTAATGTAGTTGTATATCTTTTTTGAGAGAGACAGTGAGAGAGAGAATCAATTTTATTTTAGTTTTTCATGTGGCTTTCATTGCTCCCACACTTAGCTGTGTATGTGCTGCTGGGGTTTGAACCCATGACCTCACGTATGCCAGGCAAGTGGCATAACCACTGAGCCACCGCTCTAACCACTGCATATATATGCGTGGGTATATATATATAATTTTAATATATATTATTTTAATATATATATATATATATATTATTTTAAAGAGAGAGAGAGAGAGAATCAATTTCTACCAAGTTTTTCACATGGCTTTCGTTGCTCTGGCACCCAGTTGTGTACATGGTGCTGGGGTTTGAACTCATGTACTCACGCATGCCGAGCAAGTGCTGCAACCACCAAGCCACCACTCCAGCCCCTGAACCACTGCACATATTTTTAATAAAGGCAATTTATTAAGAAATTTCTTGAGTGTTATTTAACGTAAATATCTTTGCAAAATATCTTTCTACCAATACATTTAGTTATTCATTTAAATAATTATTATGGGATTATGGGTTCCCTAAATTAGTTCATGAACTTCCTTTGGTAGAGAGCTATGCCCAAGGAGATTTACCCCTACATTGGTCACCCTTAATACCATTGAAGTTACTCAACTATTCTACTGAAATCATTATTATCTAACATAATATTTTAAATTTCCATCCCTTGATTTTCTGTTGTTTTTCTGTATTTAACTACAAAATGTCACAAATGAGACACCAATAGAATCATTTATTTATTTATTTTTTAGAGTGAGAGAGAAAAAGAAAGAGTCAATTTTATTTTATTTTTTTCATCTGGTTTTTGTTTTTCCAATACTTAGCTGTGTACGTGGTGCTGAGGTTCAAACCTGGGTCCTCACGCATGCCAGGAAAGTGCTCTACTACTGAACCACCTCTCCAATCCACCAACAGAATCTTATTTTAAAATTTTTTTTTAATTTTCTTGCAGTGCTGGGGATTTAACCTAGGACCTTGGATATGGTAAACATGACTCTAACACTGAGCTAAACCCCAACCCCAGATCTTATTTTTATATTTCCAATACTAGTGATTGAACCTAGGGCCTAGCACATGTTAAGCAAGTGATCTACCACTAAACAACATTCCCAGACCCTTTTTACACATTTTATTTAGAGGTGGAATGCCACTAAATTTCCCAGGCTAAGTTTGAACTTGTGATCCTCCTGCCTCAGCCTCCTGAGTAGCTGGATTTACAGGCATGCACCACTCTGCTTGGCTTCCAAGTTTTTGTTTGTTTTGTTTTGTTTTTTAATCCACAATGATCATATCTATGGAAAAAAATAAGAAGGAATGCATACATAGCTAAATTGTACTGCCCTCAACTTGATGTGAGAGTTTTAAAGAAACATTCAGGAAGTCAAATACAAGTCTCATTTGCGCCTATTTCCGCACCAATGGAAGTTCACAAACAGAACTCTGCAGTCTTCTGAGCCTGGACCTAGCTTTGAAATTCTGCTCAAAACAGGGCTCCAGAAGCAACCAATGACTGACTGGAGTTGAGTTCGAAAGCATCTGCCATCTGGTTTTAAATGAAGAAGATTTCGTTTTTGTTGATAATTTTGGAGAAGGATATCTGTAATTCCATTTAGAAATGGAATGGTTTCATATTTTTGCTTAGTGCAATTATAAATTTACACACAAGATATTCCCAGTTTACAAATATTGCATTTCTAAGTTGCTTAAAACTCATAACCTATGAAAACAACATTTGGGAGTAGGAGGACAAGGGAAGTGGGCGGAACGCATTTTAACTATTTCTATCAGCAGAGCAAAACACTTGAGAATCAAATTGTGTAGAGTGAGATATTTCTGGCTTCCACTTCCTTCTTCATCCTGTATTAAGCTATACGATCTCCTCTTTTTAAAATCCTTAATTCTGTCATTTGTAAATTTTTTTCAAAATTAAATATTGTAATGTAGGCAAAACATTGCTTAGTATGTGATACATGCTAAATCCTCTGTAGGAGTTAGTTTTGATTGGCAGAGAAATTTATTTGTGTTCCTCGTAAAATAAAGAAAACATAAGCCAATTCGAAACTTCTTTTTAAAAAATATGGGATTCTTAACAACTTTAGTTTTTCTAATTAGGCACCACCTAAACATCACAGTATACTAATGCAATGTAGATGGTGAAGAAAGAAGCAGACTGGGGCTGGAGAGATGGCTCAGTGTTTAAGACACTTGCCTGGCATGCGTGAGGACACAGGTTCAAACCCCGCACCACGTACACAACAAAGGGACCAATGAAAGCCACATGAAAAGCTAAATAAAATTGATTTTCTCTCTCTCGCTGTCCCTCTCTCTTTAAAAATAAATAAATAACTAAAAAATAAGAAAGGAGCAGACTAAGAACTAGAAAGCATTGGCTCTAAGTCCTGCTTGGTTTTCAACACATTTTTGAGGAAATTATTTATGTTCTTTTGGGTTCTCAGTTGCTCACATATATAGCTGTAGGTCTGAGATTTTCTCACAGTAGAAATATTCTCTCAAAGGGATTTAGAAGCTGGGAAATCAGTGAGCTCAGTTCTGTCCACTTACTGCTCAAGGCCCTCCTTTGATTCCCTCTCCTCTCTTGTTCCAGGCCTGTGCGCAGCCACCCACTCGCACACTCTGTGTCTCCTAAGACATTCAGAGTCTAATCTATTACGTTTAAATGGAAGTATTAAGTTGAAATTTATGTGTGAACTCAAGAAAGCAGTGAAACATGTCCATGCAAAATCGTATACACATACTCAAAACAGCATGGCTGCTGTAGTTTGGATCTGGAATGTCCCCCAAAGGCTTGGTCCTCAGCTCGGTGCAACTGGGTGGAGCCTTTAAAAGCTGGTGGTGGGGGCTGGAGCTGTGGCTCAGTAGTTGCAGTGCTTGCCTGACATGCACGAGGACCCCGGTTCAAACCCCAGCAGCGCATACGCAACTGAGTGTTGGAGAAACAGAGGCCAGATGAAACAATAAATAAAATTGATTCTCCCTTTTTCTCTCTCTCATTCTATCCCTCTCTTTAAAAAAAAAAAAAAAGAGCTGGTGGTGGGGCTAGTGGCAGTTAGGTCACCGGGGGCACGCCTTTGAAGGGGATGCATCCACCACGATGTGCAGGCTTGTCAGAGCCCAACCAAGGAGCCCACAGACTGTGGACTTAAACATCTGAAGCCAGGAGCCATGGTGAACCACCTTTTAAGCTGTTTATCTGGGCTATTTTGCCACAGTGACGGACAGCTGACTAAAAATATCTACAACATGACAATGCCCCAAATGTCCATGAACTGATGAATGGATGAGTACTATGTGGTCTACCTACCCAATGCAATATTAATTGCTACAAAAGGGAGAGAAGTCCCAGGACATGTTACGACATGGTGAACCTTGGAAACACTGTGCCAAACGAAAGAAACCAGACACAAAAACATGAATATTGTATGATTCCATTTACACAAAATATCCCGAACCAGCAAATCCATACAGACAAAAAATCATAGTGGTGGCCAAGAACTGGGAGAGGGGGAATGGGAAATGACTGCTAATGGGTATGGGGTTTCTTTTGGGGTTGATGAAAATGTTCTAAAATTAATTGTGATGATGGTTGCACAACTCTGTAAGTATACTAAATACTATCAAAATGTACCTTTTAAATGGGCAGATTCTGTGGCATTTGGGATATATCTCAATATAGTTGTTATCTAAATGGGTTCTATTTTGAGAGACTCAGAGGACAAAACGTGGCTTCCTCTGCCTCTGGGTGAGTCTATGAAGGGTTTGTCACACAAGACAAGCTCATGTAGAAATGTGTGTAAGCCAACCCAGAGTCAGGGAATACGTCTGTGGAATCTTCTATTCAGGACAAAAGGAGGACTTCAGGGGGAATGGAAATAAAAGAATATCAGCAACTGAATTTTATAATAGGTTTTTCTTTGTGCTGTTGGTGACTGAACCCTGTGCCTAATGACACTTGGCTAGAGCTCTACCACTGAGCTACAACCCCGGTACCCCCGGATCTGAATTTTATAATAAGATAGGTGATAAATCAATGCTTTCAGTGTAAAACTTAAGGTAAAAAGCCAAACAAATCTATATCAAGTGTTCTTAGGTTTCCCTAGGGATAAATGAAAATCAATGTGCTTTGATTTTTGGACCATTTATATTTGCTCTTCACTAAATTTAATTGTTCAAAACACTTTATTATAAATTCTAAAAATGAAATTGTCGATTATTCAGGCTAACT
Source organism: Aplodontia rufa (assembly GCA_004027875.1). Classification (NCBI taxonomy): domain Eukaryota; kingdom Metazoa; phylum Chordata; class Mammalia; order Rodentia; family Aplodontiidae; genus Aplodontia; species Aplodontia rufa. The sequence goes on along the minus strand of PVKS010039057.1, from coordinate 344 downwards.
CAAGTAATCTATGAACTAGTGAGCGTGTGCGCAGTCATCTTCCTCCCTTGCGGAAACATGAGCACCAATATTCTGCTTGGGAATATTTTGGCTTGCACACCTACCTTAGAGATTCTTTGTAACATGATGTTATCTGTTTGGGTCTTGCAGGAGGTTAAGAAACATCTTCCTCAGGGCTGGAGTGGTGGCTTAGTGGTTACAGCGGTTGCATGGCATGCACAAGGACCTGTTTTTGAACCGTAGCACCACGTACACAATGAAGTGTCAGAGTAACGAAAGCCACATGAAAAGCTAAATAGAATTATTTCTCTCTCTCACTGTTTTTTTTTTTTTTTAAGACAAAA
>PVKS010039056.1:0-17529 GCA_004027875.1 Aplodontia rufa | reverse complement strand
GGTTACATATTTAAAATTTACAATTATTTTAAGTATTCTAAAATAAACTAGTGTCATCATAGCAACAGAGTGACAAATATAAGATTGGTTTCTCCATTTGTCTTTCCTGTGTGTGTGTGTGTGTGTGTGTGTGTGTAATCTCTTTACATCTGGCTTTACTTGTTAAAAGTCCGCTTAGTCATTCCTGCCAATTATTTTATTCTTTAGCTCCAAGATACCAGCTTCTTCCTACAAATAGGAATTTAGCTTCAGAGCTACAGCCATGAGACACTGTTAAATATGTGCCCCATGACCTGCAGTTTAGATTAGTTTTTCAACTTGGCCTCAAAAACAGAATACAGAGCCAATCTTGCTCTATTTAGCTACAACTACTATAGTCTCTGATTTCTGAGAAAGCTTTGTTTTTTTAGAGACAATAAAGAAAAGATCCTTGATTTTGAATGTACAAACAAGCAGATTTATTTAATTCCATTTTCAAATAATGTTAAGCTAGGCTTTCTTTTATATTTAATGAAAATTCCATTAACTGCAAAGAATACCAAATATTTGAAATAATCTGTGACTAGGGAAATGTATTTTAGCATTGAAAATTATGCTGATTCACTGGTAGTATGAAGGAAAAAATGTAAGAGAGTTACTTCAGTATATTTTCACTGCAATAATGTTAATGACTTCTTAGCTGTATAGCACCAATACCTTAACTGAGTACCTCTTTAGAACATAAAATCTAGTTCCTTGAGTTAGCAGAGTCATTCCGTAACAAATAAAACATACTTATTCATTGGTTTTTCTTCCTGTAAAATAATATAACTTTCTATATTTTCCATTTCTAGAGATGTTGTTCAGAAATATGTGTGTGTATATAATTACTCTCATAATATTACTTCAGTAATATGAACTGAAAATTTTCATCAAAAATGTTTAATTCCATATGGATTTGCTTCTCTGTCAAAATGCTTTTTTTATACATGCACCAAAACAGGGAACTTAAATTTTGGTAGCCAATACCTTTCAAGTTTATATTAAATAAACAAAATTCAACAATTTTTAAATTAAAATAAGGGTAAAAATAAGCAAAAGTTGTAATTAGAAGTTAGAATTTTTTGTGCCTTCACTTTTTGGTTTGATATTTTAATTTGATAATGATCGTTTTCTTCTATATTGCATATGATCCTATTGGAGCATATTTTAAATCTATTTCCTCTTATAACTGAGTCAATCTTACTTTCTAAAGACCTCGAATGATTAAACCAATGATCTCCATTTAATGCTGTTAAATTTGCAATCGTCTAATAAGGAAGATACATTTTATATACGGGATGATATACAGATGTGACATAATTCAAACATTTCACATGCCACAAATGTTTACTAGGAATACATTGATCACTGCACTGATCCATGAGTTCATCTAGATTTTAATAGAATGTGGACTACAGATGTGAAGTCACATCATTGAAAACTAGGTATTAATTTTCCCACTGAAATCAGAAGAACTAAACAAATCAGCAGAAGAGTAAGCTTAGAGTTGGAAAGTAAACATACTAAGCATTTGAGGCAACATAACACGAACCAACTGCCTTCCAAAGTATGAAATTAAAACCTTTATCAGAACTAATTTTAATATACCTGGACAATATAAACAAATTGTCCATAAAATAATTGTATTTAAACCCAATGATAAAAATACTGAACCCAGAAAATCCTCTGCTACTATATCCTATTTTTTACGACTCTTGTTGATTTTAAAAAATAAAATGTTAACTTTTTTCTGCCTTAATTTAGGTACCAGTAAACTTACACAGAATCTCTGCTAATCAGTGGTCATGTTTCAATAATTATATTACTAGCCTAATTACTACTATTATAGGTAAGAGTAATTATATGACATTTCAAAAGAGGTTAGAGATTCCTGGAAATATAATGTTAAAACTAAATTCTTAGGAGCATGGTATTTACAAGGTCTCAAAGTGTCTCCAAATAGACTGTTCATTAGTAGAAACAAACAAAGAAAAAAATCAAGGGGTAGATAGTGGAAAAATCAGACAACACATTGACTAGATTTTCAAAATTCACATCACCAATGAGGAGATACCCATGTACATCTCCAGATGTGATAACCCAAGAAGGATATATAGTATTTTGGCTAAAAACAGTAAACCTCAGTCAAATTGTGAAAAATTTGCAAATAAACCCCAAATTGGAAATGTTTATTTTTATAAATGGAGAGAACACTTTTTTCTTCAAAAATACCAATATCATAGCCAGGCACAGTGATGCATGCCTGTAATCCCAGTAACTTGGGAGGAGTCACTCTCAGTAACTTAGTAAGGCCCTAAGCAACTTAGCAACACCCTCTCTCAAAATAAAATAAATAAATAAATAAAAATGGGCTGGGGATGTGGCTGAGTGTCCAAGAGTCCTTGAGTTCAATCCTCACTGTCAAAAACAAACCCAAAAAGTCAATATCATGAAAGACAAAGAAAGGCTATAGAAGATTAAAGGAGACTAAAGGGACAGGACAACTGAACGCAACATCTGACTGCAACACAGATCTTATAGTAAAGGAAAAAATGTTATAAAGAACATATTTCTCAATTGACAAAAGTGGAATATGGATAGCAGATTAGATAAAATACTGTATTCAAGTTAATTTACTGCAGTTCATAACTATACTGTACTGTTGTTATATAATATAATGCATTTATTATTAAATATTTAGAGGTAAAATGCCAGGATTCAACACAGTCTCAAATGGCTCAGAAAAATATGATAGACAGAGATAAGTAGATAGATAAATAGATACAAAGAACAATGATAAATCAAATGAGGTACAATAAATCTGAGGAAAGGGTATATGGCATTCTTTGTACTGGTGTTATTCTTGTTATTCTTCTGTAAATTTCTAATTATTTCCAAAGAAAAAGATTTTTAAAAAAAATTCTCATGACGGCATACCTAGTCTTTTCAGTCCAACCAAGTCAATCAGCAAGTATTTATTGAGAAACCAATAGCATGTATCAAGGCTCTACTGAATAACCAAAATGGAATGTGTGCTCCAATATGGTTACTAGAGTGAGAGAAAATGAGGAATAAATATATAAAATACCAATTTAAAGTAGTCATAAGACCTTGCAGAAGATAAATGAGGATAACATAGACCATAAATATACTTCTTTAGTTAAAGTGGTCAGAAACAGACTTTCTAAGGAATGCCTTCCAGGTGAGACATGAGGAGGAACCAGTTATGCTGGTATCTGGAAACATAATCCAAATGTACAACAACCAATAAATATAGACAAAATGTGGTACAGCTAATACAATGGAATATTACTCAGCCATAAAAAGAAATGGAATACTGAAAATATGCTACAACCTTTCAAGCAGTTTTGAAAAATTTATTATTATAAGTGGCTTCATATTATGAAATATTAATTTTATGAAGTTTTTGAGCAACTCTGCAAGGCTTATGTGGAACTTCTTATAAATGTTAAAGAAAAATCAAAGGTATCAACAAAGTTCCTAATGCAAAATTAATAATAATTTCCCTGTAGTTCCAGAAATAGTTATATCATGGTCAAAAGTAAATATGTTATGAAATAATGGCTAATTATGATTCTCTGTGCCACAGATGGTTTCTCACTGCCACTTTGAGCCTACATCAAGTCTGTCCCCCATGGCAACAGGAAAAAGGGGGGAGAGGGGAGGGTGAAGTGCAAGAATCCTGAGATTAATCATGGATATTAAATTGCTATCTCTGTAACAATAACAATGTGTAGGTGTTGTTAAATGAACAAGGGGTATAGTTTATAGTTCAATACTCAATTCAAAAGAAATTCAGGGATATTAAAACAGAAATACAAAAGAAGACAGAAAAAGGAGATAAAATAAGAAAGCTCTTTCAAGGATCAGCATTTCCATCATCTCAAGAATAGTCCTTCAGAAATGGAAAGGCAATTTGCTTATAAGGAAAAGATTGGCAATAGAAATTTGGGATAAAGATTAGGTGTATATAAATTCATGGTTTCTGACTCCATGGGGGATTCTCAATGCTATTACATAAGCACAGGCTACATACAGCCTTAATCTGGGAAGCTTAAGAAAATAGACCCTACCCTCAGATATTCCAATATGATTGATCTGAGTGTAGCACAGAGAATGGCATTTTGTTTTGTTTTGTACAGATTCCTAAGGGATTCTGAGGGACAGCTAAGGCTGAGAACCCATTGTCTAATGAGAGTTTAGGAGGTAACAAACTTTTATTTTTTGGTAAAAGGCCAATTTATTTGGTAAATAATTTAGGCTTTGTGGACCATAATGTCTCTGTCACAAATATTCAACATTGGTGTTGTAGCACAAAACAGCCACAGAGTGCTTACGTAAATGAATGAGGGTGGCTACATTTCTCTAACACAACTTTATTTACAAAAACAGGTAGGGCCTGGATTTGGTCCATGGCCATAGTTTCTTCATGCCTGGTTATTAGATCCTTTCCTGGTCTCTTCCCCAAAATAGCTAGCTGTTCTTCATCAAATGCTATCCCTATGCCTCTGATTTTCAGAGATGCCCTCTTGTATGTCAGTGGGAAGACTCAGGTTGTGAGGAAATCTTTCAACTTCCTTGTCCATCACCAGCAGACTCAGAAAGTCTACATCTGCATCTAGCATCATTTTGTCTTCCATTATAGGAGCGTCCCTACTTCTTAAGGTCAAAGTAGTGGTTTTACTCATACATTCTTTTTGAGAAAAAAAGAGAGGGAGAGTGAGTCAGTTTTATTTTTTCATCTGGTTTTTGTTTTTCCTCCACTTAGTTGTGTACTGAGGATCAATTCTGGGTCCCAGCGCATGTCAGGTAAGTGCTCTACCACTGAACCACCTCTCCAGCCCCTCACTCATACTACTTTTTTTAGAGGGGGGAGGGATAGGGAGAGAGGGAGAAAGAGAAAGAGAGAAAGAGAGAGAGAGAGAGAGAGAGAGAGAGAGAATCAATTTTATTTATTTTTTTCCCATCTGTTCTGTTTCTCTGACACTCAGTTATGCACATGGTGCTGGGGTTTGAACCTGGGTCCCTGCTCATGCCACGCAAGCACTACAACTGCTGAGCTACTGTTCCACGCCCTCACTCATACTTTTAATTCCATCACCTTCCCATCTCTTCTAGGGCTACACATCCTAAAGGATCCCATTTCATATGTCTTTTTATTTTTTTTACCTATTTTAATTCAGTTTCCTGTATTTCCCTCCTCTCTTCCTCAACCTGGTTCTTCTTAGATATACTTGACAAAAGGATAAACAATGACATTTTTATAAAAGCGTGCAGTATAACTTATTTAAATTCAGTCTCCAGCATTTCCTCTCCCCACATTCTCATCCCTCTACTGATCTTTCTGTTCTTTACTAATAGGCATTTATTGAGTAACTTTTTGATATACATTTTGATGAGATTCATTATGATATGTTCATATACATCCATGAGAAAGTTAAAGCTGATTCATTCCATGATCTTTCCCTATTTCAGTCCTCCTTCCTCCATTTCCTTCCCCTTTGGCTATTTCTCTGTTCTTTTCCTTGTTTTGGATTAGCTTCCACATATCAGAGAGAACACTCTACCTTTGGTTTTTTGAGCCTGGCTTATTTCACTTAGCATGATATCTTCCAGTCCCTTCCATTTGCTAGCAAATGACACACTGTCATTCTGGCTGAGTAATACTCCATCATGTGTATATGCCACATTTTCTTTATCCATTCATCCGTTGAAGGACATCTAGGTTGGTTCCATAGCTTAGCTATTGTGAATTGTGCTGCTATCCATTTTCTGTGTCTTTAATCAATCAATTAATATATATATATATATATATATATATATATATATATATATATATATATATATATTTCACTCTGCAGGTTTCTTTCTTTACATAACAGATATATTCAAGAGTCTTATCTTTAAACAAAGAACCTTCAAAGCTTTTCTTAACTTTGTCCTCCACCCACCTATAGATACTTACCATATCTCCTTTTCCGTTAGGAATTCTGTCCCTGCTGCCTCTTCTTCCTCTCTTCCCCTTCCCTCCTCCATCCTCTGGAGCCTGGCTTGTGTTCCCACTACTTTGCTGAAAGTGATTTTCTCTATATCACCAAAGACTTTCATATGGTAAATTCATAGTCCTTATCTTGTTTTCTCTGGAGCACTTGATGTGGCTGACTCTTCTTAAAACACTCTCCCATTTAATTTTTGCAATATTATATCTACCATAATTATTTCTTCCTCTGTTGATGGCTTCCATGCTGGTACTCCCTAACATTATTTGACAATTCTATTCTCTTCTTATGCTACATATCCTCTCAACTATTCCCATATTATCAAGTACCACCTACATATGATATCTTCCAATTTTATCTCTAGCTCAAATACCTTTGTCAAGTACTAGGTCCACATTTTCCAATATCTTTTGCAAACTGTACCCAAATACCGTCTTCCCCAAATCTGCCCTTTTTCTTTTTTTTTTTTTCCTCTTTAGTTAATAGCTTTACCATTAACCCAATTGCCAAAGGTCAAGTTATCCTTCTCCCTCATGATGCTGGATTACTCTCTGATCCCTAATGCACAAAATTTGTAAAAAGTCCCTACCTGTAGACACTTCATTTCCATCCATGCTGGGAATGGCAACCATACTTATTCGACCACATGTGGTGGTTCTGCTTTCTTTTCAAATATAATTAACCAACAAATCCTGATAGCATTACCTCTAAAATAAAATATCTCAGCAATCTGTCTGCTTTAGCCATGTCCACTGTAATTGCTTTAAGGTAGACACTAGTCATCCCTCACCAAGATTATTTGCAATAATTTCCTATATATATATATATATTTTTTTTTTTTTTTTTAACTAATCCATGTCGGTAGTCCCTTACTTCCTTCACTATTTTTGCTTTCCCCTTAGGTCATTGCCCTGTCCTATCATCTCTTTGCTAAAAGGTAGTTAACAAAACTGCACATGGTATTATCTGTAATAGAAGTGCCATGGTTCTATGCAAGTGAAGATTGATCTTTTTTTTTTTATTGCCTTCACTTCCTGATGAAGCAAAACATTTCACTGAGCTTTTTGGTCTTGGCAGTATAAGCTGCTGAAGTCATTGGGAAAAAACTCTCTTAATAGAGCTTGGGTACCACCTTTTAAAAAGATAAAAAGAAAATGAAGCATCCACTGATTATGGTCATCAACATGCTAAAGGGAATCTAAGCCATAATCAGTAACAAGTAAGGGGATGAACTGGAACATTTATCATGAAGAAGATTTGGATTGTTTCTTGGATAAAATAATTTGGGTATTTTCTTCCTATATGAACTTCTGAATCATCAACCAGGCATATTTCCTCCTTAATGAAAACATAGATCATTTTCCTAAATAGGAAATATAATAGAGAATGTTCCATATTTTGCTCTTATCCTGCACATTATAGAAAGGAAACTCACCAATCTACATGCTGATTCCTCTGGGAATTCCTGTTTGTCTGCCTGTGTATCTGTCTTTCTTTCATTATGGTACAGGGATTTGACATCAGGGATACTTTACCATTGAGCTATATCTCCAGTCCTTTTCATTTTTTTATTCTGAGACAGGGTCTTGCTAAGTTGCTGAGTTTTTGGTTGGTTGTTTAAGCTGGTCTCAAACAGCTCCTGAGTCCCTGGGATTACAGGTATGTGTTACCATACCAGCTGGGAATCCTTTTTTAAGAAATGAACTCACCTTGACATTTACCAGTTTGGTGGAATAATGTTAAATTTAAATGGTGCACTACATATTTCCAATACCAAGTCCCTAATTTTAATACCAAATTATCACATTTTCTTGAGGGGGGGCATTTCACATATTACCTAATTTAAATGGTTTTCACATTCTTAAATAATATTTCTCAAACTTTAGTTTAAAAAACTGTATTGTTGCAAGATATATTTTTATCAGTTTGACATAGTCTCACATATTGGAGGGAATGGTTCTTACATAATCATGCATACATTGATATTGACAAAGTAAGTTAAGGCCGATTCTAGTCTAGGATTTCCCCCCTTTGTCCACTCCTTGCTCTTATGTCTCTTCTGCATTACCCCCAAGTTATAGAAATAAACATATACGTGTATATTAATTTTGAAATTTCTGAGTTTCTCTGCCTGCCTTTTTATAGTTGGGCTTCTCATGACAGTTGAGGGTTCCCAGTAGCACTTGATAAACCCCCTAATCCTTCCCTCCTCTCCCCGCCTCCCTCCCTTCTCCCCCACCTTCATAGTTTGGTTCCCCCTGCTTATGTGAAATTTCAATTATGCTGAGATTATTATTTAAGCTTAGAAAACTTTCATCCTGTCTTAGATTTTACTCCAGCCTCCACATATGAGAGAAAACATTCAGCTCTTAAGTCTCTGATTTTGGGAAATTCCACTGAGCATAATTTTTTCCATTTCCATCCATTTGCCTGCAAATGCCATGATATTGTTCTCTCTAATAGCAGAGTAAACCTTTGTCATCACAGCACCATAATGGTGACCACACAAAATCTGGATACTTTACCAGTAATGGTTTTCTATGTCTGGCATTTGCCATCTCAAGACACTGTCCTCTATGTACTATTTCCCTCCCATGTGTGCATACAACTTAGGGAACTCATTCTTTTACTAAAAAACCTACCTTTGCCTCTGGTCCTGTTGATCTAAAGGAGGCTACTTAGAATCCTTCCTAATAAGATTGTCTTACCTTTATAGAAAAATCTGAAAAATAAATCCCTTTTTCTATCATTTATTGATAGGAAATCATTTGTTAATAGCATTGTATTTATTAATAGCATTGTATTAATAAAGTGATAGATTTCATGAAGTTTATAATCCTTTAAAAGTTTTCATTTTGTAAAAGGAATAAAATCCCTGCATTAATTAAGCAATAAGAATATTGAAATGGCCCAACATGAATGCTGAGAGTGACCAGAGTTTGAGATATATGCTGATAATTATCTTTTTATCAACATCTTTCATCCTACAATGAAATGGACCACTTGGGTTAATCAAATGAATAAGTATTTTGGTCTTACTCATTTCCATTTCTCTTTCCCATACTGGCCTCTAAAAAAAGGGTTACAACTTGGTTTCCACTGTGTCTGCAAAGAATCTATGTGCCTGGCTTTGAAATGAATTCAGGGAACAGAAGATAGCAAGAATGATTACAGGGAAGTGTTTTACTTGCCGTTTGAGGAATAGATTTCTATAGCCATCATAATAGCCTCCTTTAGAGAAAACTGGTGGGAAATTTGATAATTTTATCCATTTTAAATATCATATCCTTCCATTAAAATATAAGAATTCAAAATAAAGACAAATTAATCATATATTAAATGGTCTCCTATAATCTGAAACTAGATCTAATGATATGAAAGAAATTCTAACTCTGGTACTATTCATTCCACTTTTGCTTATATTTAAATGTCAAACATTTGTTTAAAACCTTAATTTGGCCCCATGTTCCTGGTTGAATTGCAGCCTATATTGTTTATAAATTCACCAGAAAAGAAGTTCCATTTTTCAGTCTTTTCACTGCAAATTTTAAGAAAAAGGCAAGCAGGAATTTGTTTGTGAGGAGAGGTTAAACTGTGCTTGACAGAAAATGGTACTTGAAATATATATATTTTTTGAATAAGAAGAACTCAAAGGCTTCAACACAAAATAATGACAGAGATGTAAATAGGAATAACCCTGCTTTGATCAGTACATGTTATATACATGCATTGAAATAGTACACCATATCGCACAAATATATACAGTTACTATGCTGTAATCAGAAAATTGTAAATGGTTAAGAAAGTGGAAATGTTATCTACCCCAATTTGACCATTACACATTGTATACATATTATCATACTGTACCCTATAAACTTGTATAATTGAAATAATAGCTAATAAAAGATAAAGTAAGTAGAAACAGATAGCAATCATGTATTAATCAAATAGTTAACAAATGAAACTCTAGAAGAACTTCTATAACTGGTTTTTGAGTCCTAAGATTGATGTTAGGGAAAGATCTCATCTCTAAGGAATAAATTTGGATATATGTGTTTAACTGCTTTAAGAAAGGGCTTTGTTTTCCAAAGCTGCAAAGCAAAATAGACCAATTTTTTGCCGATAACCCAAATGACTCTGTATACACCACTTTCCAGTGAATTTTCATTTTATACTAAACATGTTAGCTTCATGTTTTTCATTAGTAAGAGATATAATATTCACAGGAAACTAATTTATCCTTCCACCTATGTATTTCCATCAAGACCACTTTTTACCTCACCACAGAAATCTGCATTGATAATACATTATTATGGTTCGGAACTGAAGTGTCCCCCAAAGCCCATGTGTTAAAGGGTTGGTCCCCAAGTCAGCAGTATTCAGAGGTTTCTTCCTTGGAAGGTGATTGAATCAGCGTTCTAGCTAGATTAATCCATTGATGGTTTCTTAATTTAAGAGATTACGGGAAGGATGTAGAAATTTAGGAGTTGGTGCTGCCCTTGGTGACTATACCTTGTCCCTTCCTCTCTGCTTCCTTGCCACAATGAAAGGGAGAATCTTTGCTCTGCCACACCGTCCCTGCCATGATGTTCACATTACGAAAGGCCTAGAGACTACGGAGCCCAAAGATCATGGACTGAAACCTCTGAAACCTTGAGCCAAAATAAATATTTCCTTCTCAAGTTGTTTTTCTTGGGTATTTTGTCATAGTGATAGAGAGCTGACTAACACACATACATAGCACATTTTCTTTCATATCCAGTGAAAACCAGAATCATCAAAACATGCACAGTCAAGGGCTTACCGAGGTGTACAAGTATCCCTCGCTATTCATTGCCAAATACAGCTTGGTTTGAACTCCTTGAATAGCCACCACTCGAAGACCCACAGGGATGAGGTTAAACAGAGCTGAAATTGAAAAGAATGGGACAATAATGTTAATATTCTGGATTCCATAGTTTTTAATGTTTCTAGCAGAACTATCTGGTTCTCTAACAGTAGTGTGTACTTGGTGAAGATATATAATTAGATACATACAGACAGATGACCGTTTTACCTTTCAGTATACTTGATTTACAGTTAGTAACCTAGCATAGATTATAACTACATATTCTCAGGTACAAGGGGAAATACAAGACTTTGGTCACAATTTCATGGGTTTTATAGCATTGGAGGTGGAGAATCTGTGTGCTAATAGGAATATCTAGTTCCAGTGTCATCCTCCACAATGTAAGGTTTTAAATTGCTTCCCTAGATATTTGCTGAAATCTGCATAGGCACAGTTAATGTCTACCAGTTGGGGAGAGATTGCTAGACTTTTAGATACTAGTCCAATGCCCTCCTCTAAATTATCTGTATTATTTCCAATGCAAAAGCCTCAAAATAAATCTGTCTTGCAAAAGTTATTTTGTAATGCTATGTTCCCACAGTAGTATTTCTTAAAGAACTGACATTTTCCAAGATAGAGTTGAGAGGGTTCCTAGCTTTTAGTCTCTAAGAGCAAAGGTTACAGGAATAAAAATAATGACTTTAAGAGAGGTGTATTTTATTATTATTTTTTCCTGCAAAAGAGTTGCAAGTGAGCAGCCGACTGGTGACAATGAGGCCTCCATTTCCCCCATCTGAAGGTCTGCTTGCGTGAAACTTACACCCAGGCTCTCCTCACAACCACACACCACTCACTGGAGACAACCAGTGGGTGTTCTCCCACTACCAGCTGTCTACTCCCTCCCACACTGTGAATAAAAATAAAACAGTACATTTTTAAAACGTAGTGCTTGCCACACACATCTTTTGAAAATAGCCTATGCACCTTTTGCTCAGGAGTCATAGACTGATGTTGATGATTTTTGCCTTGTTTTGTAACTTTACCAAGGATGATAAATTGGTCTGTTATTTTTATGAACGAGAATGTAAAGAAGTCAGTTCATGGGTAAAACAGTTTTTTGGGATCATTTTTCTCTGTGCATTTATATTCTGCTGCAGTAGGTAGGGTAATATGGATGAAAAATATTAATGAGGAACTATGTATTCCTTGGTTAGCCTACAGTGTATCTTTCCCTTAAAATCAGGGTGTTATCAAAGAGAAGCTAGGACATATTGTACAGTTCAAAATACAAGTGTTCCTACCACATGCCACTGATGGCACTTTATTCAATGCTCTTCATATTCAAAGCTGTGCCCTTCTGTTATATGAGGTAAAGTAAAGTAATTGCACAGATTGCAAGCCACGATCTCATTTTATAGTTGACAGTGCAAAGCACAGGCAAGAAATCTGCAATCTTTGAGAATGACACCTTCATGTCATATCTCTATGCCTTGCTCACAGCAAGTTATTCAACACACATTTGGGGATCAATATCAAACTGTATCATGAAAACAATATATTTTGGGGAAGTAATACATCACAGTTCCATCATACTAAAAGGCCATAGTTTAAAAGCTCTTGATACCTAGAAAAAGAATAAAAAACAAGCAAACCAAAACATTTGTTATAGGATTGGTCTGAAAGCCTTAACACTATGTACCATCTGACAACTGCAACAGCAGGATATGTCTGAAATCTAGTTTGGTCATATGAATTGATGATGGAGAACTATAAATGAAATTTAGGATTACTTCTAGAAATTCAAATTTGACAACATTCTAAACCTTTTTAATTCTCTTAACGCAGCTTGAAACAGCAGAGTTGGAGAAAAAAAGGGAGAGGGAAATAGAAATTTAGATTGATTTAATTGTTGCCTTGTTCCTCAACCACCCTCTGATTTGGGTTTTAAAGAACCACAAATGCTTAAATTTAAAACAATGGACAACCGTAGGAGGAAGAGAAGCAAATGACATCAGCAAAACATTCTTAAAAATGGTATTAACTACGCAGAACATAAAATTTTCACTATGTACTACATATTTTTATGAAGCCTGATTCAAACACAAAATTTAAAAAAAACCTATTCCAAAACAAAAACTTGAAGAGAGCAGAAAATGCTAGAGTCCTGCTCATACTAGTCTAATCTTGTCTTCTGCTTAGACATTCAAGATAGATCATAAAATGAGTTGGCTTCAAATGTGTCTAAAGAGGAAGTCTTTCCAGATAAAAATGCAAAGAAATCACATTAGGGGTAAAACTGGACAGGATCACTACCTTCCTATAGGCCGTGGTTTCTCTAAATCTGAAGGAATTATTCAAAGACTTAAGATATTATTTTGATCAGGATGAAAATATTCTCAATTTATGAAAAAAAAAACAAGCAATTCCATTTGTGAATCTAAGACATATTCGTTAAATGCCTAAAATCACATCTTCCAATTCAGCTAAAGTTTTGAAGAAGATTTAATAAATAAGTTTCCTTCTTTCTTATTTGGTCAAAGTTGTGTCTATATAAGAACACTTTCTACTCTGAAGGGAACATTTCTTGGAGCTGTGCACCTAGTAGGCACTCAATGTTTAAACAAGCTAACAGTGCTGACATGCTTCTTCATCAATTGCATTAAAATCCACTTATCAAAGAAAGTAATTACAAATACACATTTTAATGTACATTGGAAAGAGTTGACACACTGAGCTGGTACCACTATAGCAGGTTTGAAGAGAAAGGACAAACTATCCTTTAAAAATAGCCTTCATTGTACCATAGTCATGAAATACCTATCATCTTTTCCTTTTCAGGGAAAAATACATAACTTATAATGGCTGATTTGCTCATGATGAAATTTCCTTGGACTGACATTTACCATTGTAATAAATCTACATAAGGTAGGCTTAAATATGTAATATCAAACATGCTTTTAGGAATGAATATGTCTGGGTAAACATAAAATGGTTTGTTTTATCATAATCCTCCTTTCCATAGCAGAACAAAAATAATATAAAATCAATTAAATTAAACTAAATGAGAAAATTATGATAAAAATAAATTAGGAAAGGAAAAATATAAATATAATACCAAGGATACATATTAAGGAAATCCTATATAAATAAGTGGTAGTTGAAAAACAAACAACTTGTATTCTTGTTCCACTCATTGAAATAATTAAAAATTAATGTCAGGCCAGGTGAGGTGGAACATGCCTGTAATCCCAGCAGCTTGGGAGATTGAGGCAGGAGGATTGAAAGTTCAAAGCCAGTCTCAGCAACTTAGCATGGCCCTAACCAACTCAGTGAGACTGTGTCTCAAAATAAAAAATGGAAAGAGCTGGGGATGTGGCTTAGCGGTAAACCATCCCTGGATTTAATCCCTGTTTTAAAAAACTAAAATGCCAGGAAAATTACTTGGCTTTAAAAGAAAAAGCACTAAATTTGAATAGTAAGACTTCCATTGTGACAGATCAGTTCAATCATTAAATATTTTTTTCATGATGGCTTGTGCTGCATGATATCCTCACCAGGGAAGCTAAGTTAGCTCTCTAGCTTCTGGTCACTCTTAGCATCAAGGCTAGAGGTAAGCCCCACTGATCTGCTATTTTGTTTGAGATACCTTCCATCTGCATGTATGCCATTAAATAATAATGCTTACCTTTTGTTAACTTACCTGTGGTTTGTTTTAATCTGCCTAAACACAGATTCTCATTACCAGCCTATGTTTTCTAAAAGTCTTCCAATATCATTAGTACACAGAAATGCCATGCTTATCAGTCAAGTGTTATATTAAAAAAACCGAAGGCAGGAGCTATGCATATGTAGGAATGGAAGAATAAAACCTACTACATGATATAAAGATCCATAGTAAGAAACAGCCTTGATTTGTGTGTGTGTACACGTGCGATATCTCTCTCCTCAAAAGCTTACATAGAGTGTGATCTTGATGAGTTTGGCATATAGCTCTTAGTAAGACATAGCACACAGCATAATGAATCATGTATTATGTATTTTTTTTAAATTTCCTTTTCAGGAAACACATGTGAACACCGGATCCAAAATATTTCCTCTCTAATCTGAACCTGGAGAAGACAGTAAAAATGGATGGGAGAAAGCTTGACTGGGTGGGGCTCACTGGTAGCTAATCATGAGCTTTCCTTTAATAATGTCCAACAGATCCATTGTCCTAAGGTACACTGGAAAACAACGCAGCTTACAATCCCTAATTTCTTACCCAAACACCAATTTGTACATATGATTTTGGGAAATATTTTATTACTGTGCTAATATGTTATTTGATAATAGTAAAAACCTCCAGTTACACTTAACTAACTGCTTTAAATAGAAGAGTATGAATAAAACACAAACTAAGATTCATTTTAAAACTTTAATATCACAACAGTAACATAGCATTTTGCAAAACAGGAAAGAGCCATTTAGTGTGGAGATTCTCTATCTTAGGAACCAACATAGCTTTCTTCAAGGGTAATTAAAGGTGACTTCTTCTGGAGGTCAGAGCTTGGCCATCAGCCCAGGAAGCATTCCTAAAAGGTGTAAAACTTTTTAATTCTTAACATCAGGACCTCTGTCTATGACTTTGCTGTCTATTGCTACAGAAATTCTTGAAAAGTTGCAGAGTATTCCTTCGCACCAAGGCCTACCTTCCCTGGTTGTTTTCTCAGCTGATAATGGGAATTATCAAACTTGGAGGAAAATTCAAAACTAATTGGGGAACACAGAATAAATCATGAGAACCAAGAGTTTTAATCTTATGGAGCATTTATTTAATAGTTCTATGGAAAAAGTTCAACTGAAAGAAAATACCAATTATCACCAAAGAGAAGGTTGTACTATGCGTTTATGTTTTTATTAATAAATAAAACATGTGATCCAAGGTTATATAACATCTTGAAATTACCTTTGTTCAATATTAGACATGAAACTTGTGTTATTTTTCATGTGTTTCATTTCTGGTTCACCACTAGGGTCTCCAATTTGGTCTTTAAACCGTGATTCAAAATAAAGCACTAAAAGAAATCCTTTACCCACCTGTGGCGGCATTTCCAATTATTCTCAAGTTTATCAGTGTGTATGTGGAAGGGGTAGCAGGAGTGAAAGCTTGAAATGATGAATTCTCATGGTATGAAACCACTCCTGTCTCTTGGGATAAGACCAGTTCTTAAGAGTAGAGATAACATGCTATTTCAGGATCAGTGTGTGGGTGAGCCAATTTTCTGTGGGAAAAAAGTAATAAAATCTAAAGGACAGCCATAAATCTATCTAGATTACCATGGAGATGACATTTGGATCATTTTTTCAGATGGTGTCAACATTGTTTGCTCAAGTTCACTATTTTAGATATTTTCATGCCCAACTTCCTGTAGGTGAACCTGCGTAAACAGGTTTATGTGGTATGACCATACTCTGCATTCACCTAAGGATTTAGTGAGGGTTCTTTGCTGAAAAAAATAAATAGATAGATCACATAGTCAACAATATGCTGGCATACACTATTTATTTAGCAGTCACTTACTGTAAGTGCTGTCCTCGTCTTTGGTGCCATCAATGGTTCCATCTGCCTGCAGCTGCAAGTGGTAGCCTTGTCGGCTGTACAGTTTGGTAACTATACCCTTAAGCTGAGGCTCTGCAAAGAGAACAGTGGTTTGGGTCAATTGATAAATTGTGCATATGTAATTGAAAAAACTCAGAATTCGAAATTCTGATCTCAGTTATAAATTGTAGTGCAAAAGGTGAAATTACATGTTTAAAGAATTCTGTGGAAGAAAGAAAGAAACTGCAAGTTTCAGAATTAAACTCTATGTTTCTCCACTGAAGAAACATTTCATTTCTCTTTCACAACATTGGTAAAGCCCCTAAAGCTTCTGACAGCGTTCACAGTTTCTGATAGCTTGTCCTTTGGCTTACTGTCTCACTGAAAATTCAAATGGGTTGGCAAATGGTATATTCTTCCCTTTTACCAATGTGCCACTTTTCATGGGGAAGGAAAAGGAGAATTAGAAAGGACAATTTTGAGTTGTTTGCCAAACACAGGCCAAAAACCCACTAGCACGAATTTCCTTCATAATTAACATAATTTGAATAAATAATCTCCTCCATTCTAAGAATGTTGCAAATGTATAAGTGATCTTGAACCCACCAAAAGATCTGTAGTTAGAAAACGGAGGCTTCCAAACAAAGTAGGGAGGGGGATAAAATGACCATCATCATACTTTATCATATTAATTACTCTTAAGGAAAATTGATGTGAGAAGAGCAGAGTTTGTGTACATGGGG
Organism: Aplodontia rufa; assembly: GCA_004027875.1. Classification (NCBI taxonomy): domain Eukaryota; kingdom Metazoa; phylum Chordata; class Mammalia; order Rodentia; family Aplodontiidae; genus Aplodontia; species Aplodontia rufa. Next base: position 339 of record PVKS010039056.1, on the reverse strand, counting down.
AGGTAAGAAATTTATTGAATACTAATTTTCAAATTTAATATCAGAAATATGATTACCAAAAACATGGGTTCTTGATGAAATGGTTTTCAATTATGAATCACCATAATCAAGAGTCTAATTTACCAAAAACAGCCATGTTATCCAAAATTTGCTTTTATTGAATACAGGCACCTTTGCTGAAATATTCACTTGATTATTCCAGCCACATAATCATGCCTTGCAACCGCTTAAGCCTCTTTAAAACAAGCCTAATTTACAGCTAATGCATTATAAACTTTGTGAAAACACAGGACAGACATATGCCTGCATTTCCATTCAAGTGTGTGTAGAACACATGAA
>PVKS010039055.1:0-17524 GCA_004027875.1 Aplodontia rufa | reverse complement strand
TCATTTTTTGGAGGGTAGGGTAATGGGGATTGAACCCAGGGGCTCTGCCACTGAGCTACATTCCAAGCCTTTTGCATTTTTTGTTTTGAAAAAGGGTCCAAGTTGCTTAGGGTCTCATTGAATCGCTGATGCTGGCCTCAAACTTTCAAGCCTCCTGTCTCAGCCTCTCATGCTGCTGGAATAACAGACCTGTGCCCCATGCCTGGCTATGGTTCAAAATTATTTTTAAAGAGAGGAAGAGTGAGAGTTGATTTTTATTTATTTTTTCATCTGCTTTTTGTTTTTCTGACACTTAGTTGTGTGTGTGGTGCTGGGGTTCCCAGCCCCTCACTATTATACTTTCAGGTTCAGTAAGTGAAGCAGAGGTGTCCTGGGGCTGAACATTTCTTATCTAATTATTTTATCACAATTTGAGGTTTAATTATTGCTCTCATGATTTTGTCAGTCCTGAGAAACAGTCTTCTAGCAAATTTGTAAAGCAAGAGGGTATGAGTCCTAGATGGTCTCTCCAAATTCTTATTTTACCTTGGAGGTCTGTTGCTTTTGGTTTTTATTCCTTGTTATGGAAAGCAAGTTCTGTAGCTCTTTGTGGGTAGCTTGAAATGATTCTATGCACTCAATTGTTTCTGGAAAGATGATGATGTAAGAAGGTCATCAGCAAGGTGTGGTGGCACATGCTTATAATCCCAGTGGCTCCAAAGGCTAAGGCAGAAGGACCACAAGCTCAAAGCCAGCCTCAGCAACTTTGCGAGGCTCTAAGCAACTTAGAGAGACTCTGTCTGAAATTTTTTAAAAATATAGAAAGTGCTGGGGGTATGGCTCAGTGGTTCAGTGCCACTGGGTTTAATCCTGGGTAGCAAAAAAAAAAAGTAATAAGGTAATAAGTAATAGCAGTAGACAGTATTGGTGCTATAGGAGGAGAGTCTTTGGTGGAGATCTGTGAGCAATTCTGTGTATAGCAAGCATGGTGGAGCAGATGTGCTATCAGCAAAATACATTTTTTTTCAGGTATCAAGGATTGAACCCAGGCACACTTAACCACTAAGCCACATCCCCAACCCTATATATATATATATATATATTTTTTTTTTAAATTTTTGAGACAAGGACTCACTAAGTTGCTGAGGCTTGCTTTGAGCTTGCAATCCTCCTGCCTCAGCCTCGTGAGCTACTGGAATTACAGGCATGCGCCACCACCCCCAGCACAAAATACATTTTCTAAGATTCTCTCTGCCTTGTTATGGTAGATATATAGATGAATAATAGGGTCTAAACAGAATTTTATTTCTAGATGAAGTAGCTGGGAGTCTATGGAGGCAAATACTTGTATGGTGAATAAAAAGAAATTTGATGACATAAGTATCTCCCACACAGAGATGATTCACGCTGTTTTGGTAAGAGCGTTTACCACCAAGATGATACTGTACCTTAGGTAGGAAAAGGGAGCAGCCTGTGACAAAACACACAGTGATGTTATCTCAGAGGTCCTTGAGGCTCAAGAGGTCTTGAAGTAACTATTCCAGACTACCAGAGCTATCTTGCCTATGTGTATGTGACACTAGACTTTACATTTTGGTTGATAATATGAAAAGGCAGAGTCACCAGATAGTCTAGAGGACCTCAGTGGCCCTGCACGGCACTTGGGGGTGGGGGGGAAGTGCCTCATGCCAAGACAAGTATCTGACAGGTCTGATTAAGGAGTCTCCCTCCTATCCCAGAACAACACTACTGGGGAAATTACAAAGTGCCCCTAGATACTGACTAAATGCTGCACATACAGGTGTTGGCCTGCTTGCCAGCTTTTCCACTTCTGAGACTAAAAGATCACAAAGTTTTTGCATTAGAATATTTCTCATTATGGGCCAGTATTTTGCCTGACAGATCAGTATGTCAGGGTGATTGTTCGAGTCTCTGTCTCATTAGTGATGGATAGAAAAAGAGAACTCCCCTCCTCTGATGCAAGCAGAGTTCTCCAGTTTGCCTTTGGTACTCACAGCCTTTGAGTGGGGACCTACCCCAGCGGGCCAAGCCCTTTTAATTTAGTGTACTGCTAGTGTGCCTTTAATTGCCCATAGTTCTTTCTCCCTCACTTGGGAGTTAGCCTTGGTTGGAATGCACTGCCCACCAAAGAGAACCAGGTCAGTTGCATTGGAATCCTCTCCGGCTTAGATGGAATTCACTAAGATATTAGAAAGTTAATTTAGATCAGACATGTCAAGCTATAAGTTGATGGTCTGAAATTAGCCCACAGGGAGGCTTTCTTTGGCCAACACAGTGTTTGCCTCCATGCAAAGATTATATAGTCTTCCAAAGAATTTCTATTGGTTGCCTATTTTTAAAAGATAAGAATACATCCCATAACAATCCAGATGACTCTTTTTTAGAGCACGTTTCTAGAGGCAGCACCAAATCCCTGAGCTGCTGAGGAGAGCCAGGGAGCAGGGGCCCTCTCAACACATTCCCGTGTTCTCCAGCTCACCAGGTTGCCACCAGTTCCAGTCATCCTCCAGATGTGGAGGCCAGCTGTCAGTTGCCCTTTATTATCACCCCTCAACTTTAGTTTTTATTATGATAGAGTCCAGAGGATTGTGAACTATTTCTTATACTCTGCCTACCATAAGCAGAAATATGCAAAACACACCGAGAGGACCTGGGGTTCTTCTTACAGGCTTTACTCCATGATAGGACCTACAGGGATCTCTGAGCACCTCAGTTTGTAATTGTTGATTTCAATGAAAAAAGGACAAGGTGAGTCAGACAGGCCAAAACAGGGATGCCAGTAAACATGTCTGTTAGTTTATGGGAGACGGTGGCCCCTTCCAAGTGACAAGTGTGTACAAGTTGTTGTGTGGATTTATTGCCTGGGAGTGGAGCTTTTGGGTGAAGAAAAGCCAATGACAATCAAGGACTATTGGATGTTGTTAATTGTTGGCAGTCACATATAATCTTTTGATTTTCCTCTTTGAGTTTTATTATCAATTGGGGTGCAATTTATTGCAAGTCTCCTGCTTCCTCTCCATGCCTGAACTGTGCTAATTAGCAGGTTGTGTGCGAACAGTCACGCGTCCAGGTTGAACATCCATGTGAGCCATGGTCCAAAAATCCTCTGAGCACCGTACCAGCCAGCCTCTTCGTTACTGTGCGGCCATGCTCAACACTATCCTTCTATATATATAAATTGTTACCCCTCTTTCTTTCGTCTAGACTTTGAGTTTCTTATGCTCTTTAAAATCATTTTGAAATTAATTTTAGAATGACTTATACATTCTCTTTCTTCAAATTTAAAAAGTTTAAAGGGCATAGCGTTAAATGTCTTCTTCCCACTCCTGACCCTGGTGATCCAGAGGTCTTCGTTGAGGATAAATAATGTTATCAGTTTCTATTCTATGACTCCAGAATTCTTTTACACCAGTGTTTCTCTAGTGGTGATTTGTGGGTACCTAGGGGTCCTTCAGATACCTTGAGGGAGTCTATGAAATCAAAAATATTTTTATGGTGCTAATAAGATATCAGTTGTCAAGGAGGACATCTGCTGGAGGCCCAAGTGCTATGCTTGTGTCAAGGGAAAGCACTTGTGGGGTTGTCTGTGTTGAACACTCAACTAGCCCCGTATCTCATAGAGCATTATTTTTCCCCCATATTTTTTATTGGTGCATTACAGTTGCACATAATGATGGGATTTGTTGTTACATTTTCATACATGCACACCATATGACAGTATAATTTGGCCAATATCCCTCCCCAGGACTTTCCCCTCCCTCATACCTCTCATCACTTGGTCCCTTTCCTCCACTGATGTCCCTTCGATTTTCACAAGATTCACCCCCACCTTTCTTTTCCTTTTTCCTCTCTAGCTTCCACACATGAGGGAAAACATGTCCCTTGACCTCCTGAGTTTGTCTTATTTTGCTTAGCATAATGGTCTCTAGTTCCATCATGGAGCCTTATTTCTATTTGAAAGAATAATTGATAACCCAGTGTTAGTCAGATAAGTATTTGACAGACTCCCTTTCTTTCTCTTTTTCCAGTACTGGGGATTGAACTCAGCATTGCTCTACCACTGGGCTTTTGATCTTTTTTTACCAGGCTGGTCTTGAACACACAATCCTTCTGCCTCACCTCCCACATAGACTAGAATTTCAAGCATATACCATCACGCCTTGCTGGCAAACATTTTATGAAAAAACTCTGTTACTTTAAACAAATGATAATATGACCAGGGGCAATGGCACACATCTGTAATTCTAGTAACTCAGGAGGTGGAGGCAGGAGGATTGCAAATTCAAGGACAACCTCAATAGTTTAGAGAGATCCTATCTCAAAATAAAAAATTAAAACAGGGTTTGGGGTGAAGCATAGTGGTACAGTGCATACTGGATTCAATAACCAGTATGGAAAAAAATAGATAAATAAATGAATATATATAAAAATAAATTTAAAATAATAATATGAAATGCAAATGATAAAATTAGAGATTTTAAGTAAAACTCAGAATTTTGAAAAACTTTGATTTGGTTTGGTTTGGTACTGGGGATTGAACCCATGGGTCTTCTACCACTGAATTAGTCCCAGTCCTACTTTTTTTTTTAAACTTATTTATTTAGATACTTGGGATTGAACTCAAGAGTGCTTTCCCGCTGAGAAGCATTCCTAGCCCTCTTAATTTTTTAATTTTGAAACAGGGTCTCACTAAGCTGCGAAGGCTGACTTCTAACTTGTTATCCTCCTGCCTTATCTTCTCAAGTCACTGGAATTGTAGGTGTACACTACCACGTCTGAACATTTTTTTTTAATTTTGATACAGTATATTGCTAAATTTGCTGAGACTGGCCTCAAGCTTGCTGTCCTTCTGCCTCAGCCTTCCAGATAACTGGGATTACAAGGCTGTGCCACCCTGTTCACCTAGCATTTTGGAAAACTTGTATCTACTATTTGAGTTCAACTGCTTCTCAATACCTAAAAACTTTTCTGATGAATTAGATGGTGAAAAAGCAAATTTGATGTTTTTATATTAAAGAATGATATATGTTAAAATTTGGAAGATCTGGATAACTCTGTGGATCACTATTTTACAGATGATTTTCCAGATATTTTAAGATCATGCATAAAAGAGGCATTCAAAGTGGAAGGCAGACCAATGTTTGAGAGAGAGAGTTAATTTTTTTCATCTGCTTTTTTTATTCCTCCTTCATTTAATTGTGTATGTGGAGCTGGGGATTAACCTGGGACCTTGTGCATGCCAGGCAAGTGCTCTACCACTGAGCTACCTCTCTAGTACCAGACCAATAGGTTTTTGTCTTTTTCCTTTCTTTTCTTTCTTTCTCTCTCTCTCTCTCTCTCTCTCTCTCTCTCTTTGAGGGAGAAAGGGACAGTGAGAGAAAGAGAAAGAATAAATTTTATTTCATTTTTTTCATATGGCCTTCCTTGCTCAACACTTTGTTGTGTACATGGTGCTGGGATTCAAACCCACACCCTTGCACATGCCAGGCAAACACTATAACCACTGAGCCACCACTCCAGCCCCAGACCAATGGTTCTTAATGTAACAGGGATAAATAACTCTTTGACAGGATTGCAAAAAGTTCACAGCAACTTAATTTTTAAGTTGTCAAGTTTTGGTGTAATATAAAAAATAATATCCCTGATTCTCTGGAAAAAAAACTTTAAAAATACTTCTCTTTTTCCAACACCTTATCTGTGTGAGACTTTCTTCATACACTAAATCAGAACAATATAGCACAATCGATCAAATGCAGAAGCAGTTTGAGAATATGTGTTTTACAAAAGAGGACATTCAAAACATTTATAAAAAACATGATATATTAATCTTAACTTTTTCATTTTGGAAAATCTAGTTATTTTTCATAAAAATAGCATGTTAATATGTAATGAGTTTATTACTGCCATTTTGTAATAAATATCTAGAACTTTTTCAATTTCAATCCTTATTTGGTAAATATTGATAGAACCGACATTAAAAAATTGTTTGGATTCCTTAATACTTTTTCTTTTGAAGAGAGAGAGGAAGAGAGGGAAAGAGAGAGAGAGAGAGAATCTTTTTTATTTATTTTATTATTTTTATTTATTTTCTGTTTTCTCCAACACCCAGTTGTATATGTGATACTGGCATTCAAACTCAGGTCCTCATGCATGGCAGGCAAGTGCTCTAATCGCTGAGCCACCACTCCACCCCTTCAATACATTTTTTGATGTAAGCTGGTCAGAGACCAAAAAGTTTGGAATTTGAAAAGTATTTGCTTAGGCACCTATTAATCTCTAAAGGCCTGTATCTATCTCCATTTAATTCATGTAGTCTACTTTTCTTAAACAAAACACACCGCACACTGCATTTTTCTACATCAGGACATTCAGAACTTTCTTATTCTTATAGCTACACATTATCTCCTTATAAAAATTTACCATGATTTTTCGGCTAGTACCTTGTTGATGAATGTGAAAATTCATTTTTTTCTTGTAGACAGTGCTTCAGTAAATTGCTTTGTATCTATATAATGTCATACATGGGTGTAGTAAGGTACGTAGGACAGAAGTATAAATGGTGGTCAAAGATGAAGTGTGTTTGTTATATTGATATATGTTGCAAAATTTATAAGCTCAGGCTTTTTTAAAAAGTAAGGAATAGGGAATGGTGGCTCAGTGGTATCACACTTGCCTGGCATACACGAGGACACATTTTCAAACCCCAGCACCACATGCACAACTAAATGTCGGGTAACGAAACCCAAATGAAAAACTAAAAAAAAAAAAAATCAATTTTCTCTCTCTCTCTCTCATACACACGTACACACTCTCTCCACTCTCTCTTTCTCTCTCTCTCTCCCCCTCTATCTCTCTTTATATTTTCAACATTATAAAAATAGGTTATACTAATGTTGGAGTTAAATCATGGTCTGATGAATACAATGGAATTGAGTGGTAAGTATGTATATATATATATATATATATATATGTATATATATATGTAATTTATATGTTTGGAAGCAACAACTGAAATTAAAAAAATAAAATAAACTGTGAAGCCTTTTGTAACGTATAAGATGCAATGTTCACTGCCCTGTATCATGAATGTAATTTAGAAGTCATACATTTTCAACATTTGTGTGGCATATGGTTGAAGCAATTTGGCAACTTTTGTTGGAGACCTTGGAGCAGCTGGTAGTGACTGCATCGATGAACACAAGGTCCCAGCATATGAAAATTCCAACTTCATGATGGCCAGTGGAGGAGGATGGTGCTTGTCATCACAGAAGAAAAAGTTCAGAGCAGGTGGTGGTGGACTCCAGGACAAGCAAGACAAATTGCTGTCTTCCTGCTTGGATGCTGTAGGGAAGTGTCTGCAGTTCAAAACTATGCGCTTTCAGTAACAAAACGAAGCATCTTATTTTATTTTATTTTTTGGGTACTGGGGATTGAACCCAGGAGTGCTAGATTCAGTCCCTAGACTGGATCTTGCTGAATTGCTAAGGGTGGCCTTGAACTGTGATTGCTTCTTGCCTCAAACTCCAGAGTTGCTGGGGTTACGGGCATGCGCCACTGTACCTTGCTAGGGATGGGATGTTTCAGGAAAGATCTTAACATTTTCAAATAATTTTTTAAATGATTGCAATGGTTTGGATTTGTTCCATAAAAGTTCATGGGTTACATACTTAATTCCCAATTCATATGTTGATGGTACTTGGAGGTGTGGTCTCTGGGAAGGGATTAGGCTTAGAAAGGGTCCTGGCAGTGAGGCCTCTATGATGACTGAGCTAGGGTGCTTGTTCTGTCTCATCATGTGATGCCCTTGGTCATATTACTATGCAGCAAGAAGGCCCTCGTCAGATGTGAGCTACTCTGCTTCCAGAAACATGAGCTATATAAGCCTCTAGTCATCATAAATTAAGTAGCTAGTAATATTCAGTTATGTCAATAGAAAATGGACATCAGCAATAGTGACAATCCTCAGTAACCCCTTCCCTACCTCAGATCACAATTTTAATCTTTGCTCATCAAAGGGTGTTCCTTCCACACCTACCATTCCGTCTTCACATGCCAGCTTAAATAGCTTCCTCTCTAGAAAACCTGACATGGTTCCCGAAAATGCAACAAGATTCTTTTCCTTCACATCCTCATAGGACTTTGCAATTTCTCTACTGTGGCATAGATTATGACTTATTGAAGTTGCCTGCTTACTGCCCATGTCTACACACACCCAGGAAAGTGATGCTATTTCTTATTTAATGCTTCATTCCCAGAACTGAACCTAGCTCCTGACATATAGTAGATATTCCATTAATATAGGTTGAATTAATGAATCAATTTGGGCTAGAACAAGGGGTCTAGTGTCTGAAATTTTTAATTTAAAAATCTTGAGCAGAGCACAGTGGTGCACACGTGTAATCCCAGCCATCTGAGAGGCTGAGGCTTGAGGATGGCATTTTTGAGACCAGCCTGGGCAACTTAGTGAGATCCTGTCTCAAAATAAAAAATAAAAAGGGCTGGGTGTGTACCTCCATAGAAAAGCACCCCTGGGTTCAATCCTCAGTACCAAAAATTTAATAACAATGTAAAAAATAAATAAAAGTCTTAATTATCCTAGCAGCTACGTTAAGCAGTACTATCCTCACATTATTTGTTTTACTGTTTCATATAACATTTCTGGCAACGCTAATTCCCTTAGTATTTCTGGTGTAGATATACCATGGTTCACTGCAGTATAGAATGCTATTTCCTCTTCTATTTTTTCTACCTTCTCCAGTGACTTTGTGCCATTTGCCTTATAGGTCATCAGTAAGAATGAATTCTCCGAGAAGCAAAGGATAGAACACGTGAGAAAATTATCAGTCAATAAAGTTGTATAATACACACATTGTAGTACGGAGAAAACGTGCTTTAATGGTACTTTCTTTTATCTTTTTCTTTCTTTCTCTCTGTGTGTGTGGTACTGGGGATTGAACCCAGGGTTCCCTACTGCTGAGCCACATCCCCAGCGCTTTTAATTTTTTATTTTAAGATGGGGTCTCACTAAATTGCTGAAGCTGGTGGCAAACTTATGATCCTGCCTCAGCCTGCTGAGTGGCTGGGATTACGGGCACGCACCATTGCTCCCTGCTTAGTGCTACTGTTACGGTACTATTTTCTATAGCTAGACCAAAATTTATTTCTTTTCCTTGGTTTCTAAACTTCCTCAAGCTAAACAAGTGAATAGACTTTCAGGATGTGGGGAAATGTATGATTTCCCTTTTTATTTCTTTTTTTAAAGAAAGAGAGTGATCGAGAGAAAAAGAGTCAATTTTTATTCATTTTTTTTTCATCTGTTGTTTATTTTTCCTACATTTAGTTGTGTATGTGGTGCTGGGGATCAAACCTGGGTCCTTGCGCATACCGGGCAAGCACTTTACTGCTGAATCACCTCTCCAGCCCTATGATTATCTTTTTTTTTTTTTTTTAAAGCGAGAAGGACAGTGAGAAAGAGAAAGAGATAATTTTTATTTAGTTTTTCATCCAACACTTCTTTGTGTACATGGTGCTGGGGTTTGAACCCATGTCCTTATGCATGCCAGGCAAGCACCATAACCACTGAGCTACCACTCCCCCTCCCCCCATGATTATCTCTTTTAATTATCAACAGAACTTGCTAAGTCTGGTTCTGAGGTGTGTGTAGATGCCTGTAATCGCATCTACTCAGGAGGCTGAGGAGGTAGGAAGCTTGCAAGTTTGAGGGCAGCCTGGGCAATTTAGCAAGACCCTGTCTCAGAACAAAACTAAAAAGTGCTGCAGATAGAGGTCAGTGGTGGAGCACTTGCCTGGCATGTGTGAGGCTGCGGGTTCACCACAGCAACTTACCGTATGCCAATTTTTAAGAATTAAGGAGAAAGTGAGCAGGAATTCACTGAAGAAAAGAGCTCCAATAAGCCCTGTCACTTGTGCTGCTTGCCTATCTTCACTTTTTTTTTTAAAGAGAGAGGGACAGAGAGAGAGGGAGAGAATCAACTTTATTTAGTTTTTCATGTGGGCTTTGTTATTCTGAGATTTCATTGTGTACGTGGCACTGTGGTTTGAACTCACGTACACGTGCTTGCCAGGCAAGCGCTGTAACTGCTGAGCCACCGTTCCAGCCCCCTATCTTCACTTTTCTGAAAGGTAAGATCCTACCTGTTACCTTCTGGAAGATTGCCCTCATCCTCTCATTTAGCAAGACTTCACTACTCTGTCTTCTCTGCACCCTTCACTCTTTTCCCATATGTGATCATGTATAAATGATGTATCTTCTGATAGTAAATGGACTTCTTGGAGTCCACTTTGGGCTTTCTCCTGCCATCTTGTGCAACAACTTACATACATTGATGCTTAATAGAGGTTTGTTCAATGTCTTCACATCTCTTATAGTGTCTTGTCCCTGCTCTCCATATGTAAATGTGACAGAGGGAACTAGGGTGTTTAGGGAGCAAGAGGAAGCTAGATGAACTCTCTCTCTCTCTTTTTTTTTTTTTTTTTTTTTTTGCTACCATGGATTAAATCCAGGGGTGCTCAACCAGTGAGCCACATCCCCAGCCATTTTTCATATTTTTATTTTGAGACAGAGTTTCGTTAAGTTTCTTAGGGCCTCGCTAAGTTGCTGAAGCTGACCTTGAACTTGCAATCCTCCTGCTGCAGCCTTCCAAGTCACTGGGGAAGCTACATAAAAATCTTAAAAATACAAGAAAGTGCTGGTGCACGCTTGTAATTCCAGTGACTCTGGAGGCTGAGGCAGGAGGACTTCAAGTTCAAGGCCAGCCTAAGCAATTTAATGAGGCCCTAAGCAATTTAGCATGACTTTGTTTAAAAAAAAAAAAAAAGAGTTGGAGGCTCAGTTCAGTGGCAGAACACCTCTGGATTCAATCCCCAGTATCTCTCTCTCTCTCTCTCTCACACACACATACACACAAAGTGCTGGATGCTGTGGGCACAGTGGCACATTCTTAGAATCCTAGCAACTTGGGAGACTGAGGCTGGAGAATGGTAAGTTGGAGGCCACCCTTAGCAACTTAGCAAGTACCTCAATAACTTGTATCAAAATAAAAAATAAAAAGGACTGGGGATGTAGTTTAGTGGTAAACTGCCCTATCTTCTTCAATAACCAGTACCAAAAATAAGTAAAGCAAATAAACAAGGTAAAAGGACGGGGATATACCTCAGTTATAGAGTGCTCTTGGGTTCAATCCCTAGTACTGAAACAAAAAAAAATCCAGAAAACATTCAGCAGGAATAAGACTTACAGAAGGGAAAAATCATTCCAAGACTATTATGACCTAACCCTGTTTCAAGTCTTGACATGAACACTCACAAGTTTATAATGGGTGAATGACTTAGCTTTCTAAACTTTAGCTTATTCATCTGTAAAGTGCGGGTGCTAATAGTAGCTATGTGTATTAGGAAGAATTAAAGCTTGTCCCCAAGATTCCTCCAACTAGTGCATATGCTCTGTGTAATCCCCTGTGACTGTGGGAGGGACCTATGGTGCAATTTTACTCCTTTGACTGATCTCTGACAAAGGTGAAGAGATTTTACAGATGTATTTAAGGTTCCTGAGTATTTGAATTTGAATTTATAAAATGGCATTTAGTTTGGGTGGGCCTGAGCTAATCAGGTGAAATCTATAAAGGAGGTTCCAGGTCTTCAAAGAAGGGAGACTTTTCAAGTGAGAGAGATTATCCTATTGGGCTTGAGGAAACAAAGATTTTATATATATATATATATATATAAATTTTTTAAGAGATAGAGGGACAGTGAGAGAAAGAGAGAATCCATTTTATTTAGTTTTTCATGTGGCTTTTGTTGCTTGGACACTTTGTTGCGTATGTGGTACTGGGGTTTGAACAGACAAGCACTGTACCTCCAGCCCCAAAGTAGTATGTTTTGGGACACTTATGTATAGGATCATGTGGCAAGAGCTGCAGGATCTTCTGGGTTCTGAGAGCAGGCAGCCCCTAGGTGACAGCCAGAAAGAGAAAGGCCCTCAGTCCTATGACCACAAGGAATGGAGTTTTCACAACTGTGTGACTTGGAGCAGAACTCCAAAACTTCTTTCTTTCCTTTTCTTTGCAGTCCTGGGGACTGAACCCAGTACTCTACCACTGAGCCGCATCCCCAGCCCTTTTTACTTTATTTTGGTGTGGGGGTCTTGCTAAATTTCTGAGGCCTCATACTTGGAGTCCTTCTGCCTCAACTTCCCGAGTCCCTGGGACTACAGTTGTACACAGCCATGACTGGCCAGAACTCCAAACCTAGGTGATAGTTTGTTAGATAGCAATAGAAAACAATATACTACCTTATCAGGAAAATGTATATAGTTTGTGAGCAACTGATTCTAGGTAGTGTTAGAGAGAAAGAAGAATTTATTATCTCAAAATTGAAAGAAAAGTTCAATGATCAGGACTTGAGGATCATAGCAACTTTGAGGTTACCATTCAGGCAGTTTGGTCTGATCACTTTGAAATAATCTACCTACACCTACCCCATGAATCACATTCTCCTGACACATTCTAATAGACCTTCTTGCCATTATATTCCTTCCTATTCCTTGGACAGTCCCCATGATCATGTGAATAAGGACTGGAGTTCCCTGAAAAAAAGTGTGATGCTCTCAATGAGAGGCGAGGAAAGAGATTTGGGGCGGACACACACAAAAGAAATTCACTGCACTGCCGCCTAGGGCTGATTAAGAAAAGACGTGAAGCCTGGTACCTATAATACCTCCAACTAGGGAGGCTGAAGCAGGAGGACTGCAAGACCCAGGCCAGCGCCAACAACTTAGTGAGACCCTGTCTCAAAGAAAGAAAATGGACTGGGGATGTGGCTCAGTAGTAAAACACCTCTGGATTCAATTCCCAGTACAAAAAGAAAAAAAAAAAGACAATACATGGACAGTAAATGTAAAAAGTAAAAATCAGAGTTTGGGCACATAGTAATCGCTCAGCAAATTTTAGTTAGTTTAAAACACACACATACACACACACACAAACTTCTGGCCATGAAGATAAAAAGATAAATCCCATCTTGATGAGGAAAAATCTTCCACAACACTGAAGAAGGTAGGCTTACATGCCCGCTACTATCTAGATGACTTATAATTAAGGAGTTATCAGAGGCTAGGAAGTTATAGATTCCCAAATGCTAGCTAGGCTGATTACTGCCATGTACTCAAAACCAACCATGAGACAGACTCCTCCAAATTCCAGTGGGCCAGGGATGGGAGCCAACTGTTAGTGCCTCTTCCTCTCACCCAGAACCCATAATGGTTGGCCCACAGTTTTGATTGTAATTGTGCTGGATGCGCTGAAACTGGTTTTTCGTGTTTAAATCATGGTTTTAAGTTTGAAATTTTAGAATACTCATAATATCTGTCCTATTTACATGTGGCTTTTTCCCTAAAAGCCCTCAAGATATCGTTGAGTTCCTGGTATTGGGTGATATAATTGTGATTTTTCTTTTCTTGCTTTGTGGTGCTGGTGGTGGCCTTCTGCATGCTAGGTAAGCACCGTTTCATTGAGCTGTATCTTGGTCCCTTATTGTGTTTTTGAAGTGAGGGTTTCTTTTGCTCTTGTTGTTGCAGAATGCCATTGGTCGATACACCCACTTTGAAGAAGACCTGTCAGGTGGTGTCATTTTTGGCCTAAAACATCATCGATGTCCGGAGTTAGCTTCCGTTCCATTCTATTCTACTCTGCAAGTATTTATTGAGCTCCCATTATGTGCAATGAACTGTATTAAGTGCTTTGATGGATTAAAAAATGAATAGATAAGACAGAGCTTCTGACCTCAGGGTCTTTTATTATCTTAAAAGAGAGACAAACCTTACAAGGAGCAGATGCAATACAGGGCGGGATATGAGAAGTTCTAAAATAGTTAGAAACAGAATAAAGCTTTTGAGTTTCCAGTGTGGTCACCTGGCATTGTGCTGGTTGAGGTAGGATTTGGGCCCTTCCTCATCACGTGTCCTTTTAGGTATAGGGAATATTCTACTCTTTTCTGTATGTCCAGTGCCTAGCACCATCCCTGGTCCTTAATATGAATAATTAAAGATGAGTTTAAAAATTGTTTAAATTGGGCTGGAGCGGTGGCTCAGCGGTTTTGGTGCTTGCCTGGCAAGCACAAGGACCCGGGTTCAAACCCCAGCACCACGTACACAACTGAGTGTTGGAGCAACTAAGGCCATGTGAAAAACTAAATAAAGTTATTTCTCTCTTTCTCTGTCTCTCTCACTGTCCCTCTCTCTTAAAAAAAAAATTGTTTAAATTGTAGTAAAACAGACACATAAATTTTATTTTGATTTTTTTTTTGGTACAAGGGTTTGAACCCAGGGGCACTTAATCACTGAGCCACATCCCCAGTGCCCCCAACTCCCCCCGCCTTTTTTTTTTTGAGACAGGGTCTCACTAAGTTGCTTAGGCTCTCCCTTGCTAAGTTGCTGAGGCTGACTTTGAACTTGCTATCTTCCTGCCTCAGCCTCCTGAGTCACTGGGATTACAGATGTGCACCACCGTGCCCGGCTTGAAGCGTATACACAACTGTCAAAGAAGTTGTGTATTATTGTGCACCATCCACCTACAAACCAAGTTTTTCCCATTAAATGATGACCCCTCGATTGTTCCCTCCTCCTAACCTCTGGTAACATCCCTTCTATTTCTGTTTCTATGAATTTGCCTACTGTAAGTACCAGATTGAAGTGGGATAATATAGTTTGTATCCTTTTGTGATTGGCTTATTTCACTTTTAGCATAATATCTTAAAGGTTCATTCATGTTGCAGCATGTGTCAGAATTTCCTTCCTTTCTAAGGCTGAATTTAATGTAACACACACACACACACATACACACACAACATACACCATCTTTTGTTTATCCTTTTGTGTTAGTTGGCTTTTTGCTACTGTTACAAAAGATCTGAGAAAATCAACTTTAGATTTATTTTGGTTCACAGTTTCAGAGTTTTTAGTCCATAGTTGCTTGGCCCCATTGCTGTGGGCTGTGGAACAAATCTGTTTACCTCATGGCCAGAAGCAGAGGGAGAGAGGGGAAGGGGCTGGGGACAATGCATATTCTTCCAGCGCATGTCCCCAGTGACCTACTTCCTCCAAGGAGGCCCTACCTCCTAAAGTTTCTACCACCTCCCACCAGTCCATTAGATCATGAACCCATCAAAGGATTAATCCATTCATGACATCAGAGCCCTGTAGATCCAATCACTTCCCCAAAGGTCCTTCCTGGGAACATTGCTGCCTTGTGGACAAGCCTTCAACGCATGAGATTTTGGGAGACACTCTCAAAACCTGAGTACCACTCATCAATCAATGGATATTTGAGTTATTCCCATCTTTTGGCCATTGTAAATACTGCAGATATGAACATGGATGTACAAATACCTGTCTGAGCTAGAAATTTTAATAGGTTGAGGCAGGGTAAAGAGAGAGCATTTAACACTTAGGAAATCAGCAGAAAGGAAAACAGTGACAATGCCCTAGGCTTTCTTGATATGGCTGACTCAGGGGTTTGTGGGGTGGACTGGAGGAAGATGGGTCAGTTGTACCAGTACTTACCACTAAGAACCATACCAAAGAGATAATTATTTTTGTCAGATTAGGAGGAATCATTTAGGTGTTGAGGCAGGTGAGTAATATTACTGATTTGGTACTCACGGAGTATAATTCTAGTAGCAAAGATGTGGTTATAGGGGCTGGAGTGGTGGCTCAGCGGTTGTGGCGCTTGCTTGGCATGCACAAGGATGTGGGTTCAAATGCCAGCACCATGTATGCAACAAAGTCTCCAAACAAGGAAAACCACATGAAGAACTAAAAAATAAAATTGTTTCTTTCAAAAATAAAATTGATTCTTTCTTTCTCTGTCTCTCTCACTGTCCCTCTCTTTTAAAAAAAAAAGATGCAATTATAAATATGGGGTGATAATCCTGGCAGAAGACAAAGTAGGGCAGTGGCAGAGGAAATGGTAAAAGGAGGGAGGAAGGGAGTAGACTTCTTATAGAGGCACAATCATGCCTGAGAACATGGTGACATTATAAATGGAGACAAAGAAGGCAGAAGGAAGAAAGAAGCAAGCAAAAACAATAATTACCATTTATTGGGCTCTTATGTGTTTGGTATCTCATGTATATTAGTTCATTTAATATTGATAATGGCCCAATAAAGTAAGGATTATGGCACATGGAAAGAAACTCAGTTTATGTAGATTAAGCTGCCTAATACCTAGTTCAGTGGTAGAACTGAGATTCCAACTGAGGTCTGACTCCAAAGTTAAACATCCTTTTTAACCACCACAATTCCATTGTTCTCATATACATAGAATATCCATGTGGATTTCTCTCTCTCTCTCTGCACTGCAGCTTCACCACTGAGCTATATCCCCATCCCTTTTTACTTTTATTCTGCAACAAGGTCTCTTTAAGTTGCTTAGGGGCTCACTAAATTGCTGAGGTTGGCCTTAAACTTGTAATCCTCCTGCCTCAGCCTCTTGAGTCACTGGGATTACAGGTATGTGCCAACATGCCCAGCTGCATTTATCTCTTAAGAAGTTGGAAATACAATTCTTGAAGCTCAGTAGAATGCTCACAATGAAAGTAGAGTCCAGTTCTTACACAAAGGTGAATTCAAGGGATGCGATGAAAGAAGATTTATTGGGAGAATTGGCTCACTTGATTATGGAAGCGGAGATATCTCATGAAGGCCATTTCCAAACTGTAGACCCTGGAATGCTGGTGTGTGACAGTTCAAGTTGAAAGGCCTCAATACCAGGGAAGACAATGGTGTAACTGTCAACCAGAGGCTCAAGGCTTGAGAAGGGGAGTGTGTGGGGTGAGGCTGTAAGTCCGGGAGAGCAAAGATTGGAGAGACTCTAATTCTGATGTCCACAGGCAGAAGAAGAAGAGTAATCCAAGTTCCAGGACAGGCAGGAAATTGCCTTTTTGTTCTATGCAGACCCCCAGCTGATTGGACAGTGGCCACCCCACATTGAGGGTGGATCTTCCAAGGCTCATTATGCCAACCTCCTCTGCAAACACCCTCATGGACACACTCAGAAATACTTCTTTACCAGCTCTTTAAGTAAGTCTTACCCAGTCAAAAATTAACCAACAAATATTTTTATCAGGTGAGGCAAAAAAAAAAGGAGCTGGCTAAGGGACCGGAGAACCAACAGAAGAGTGAATTGACAGAAACATTGCACAAGAAGACCGTTTCAAAGAAGGGATGAGTCAGCTCTGTCAAATGCCTTTAAAATCTGAAGTAGGAAGTGGACTGTGGCCACTAGGTTTGGCATTTAGGAAGTCATTGGAGACTACACAGTAGAAGGCACGAACGGGAGTGTCTGAGAAGTGATTAGGAAGCAGGGAAGTGAAGAAAGTGAGTGAGCTACTGGTTCAAGAAGGTTGGAAGCAAAGGAAATTATGGTATAATATTTAGAGGGATGTGGGGTTCAGGACAGTTTTTTTTTTTCCGATTAGGACAATAGAAACTTTTTTTTTTTTTTTTTTT